>CAUYPK010038405.1:0-23067 GCA_963574355.1 Loris lydekkerianus
CGGTGACTGGGAAAATGCCAGGAAGGCTATGTTGAATATTGGGATGAAAATGTGTCAAATGGTTTATGAAGCTAGTATATGATGCCCCATGATCATATCAATGTACACAGCTATGATTTAATAAAAAAAAAAAAAAAGAATGGAGAACCATGAAAAAAAAAAAAAAAAAATTCCTCATGAATGTAGAAACAAAAATCCTTATTAAGTTATGAGCGAATAGAATTTGGCAAAACATTTAAAAAATTCATCATAGTTTATCCCAGGAATACCATATTTGAAAAATCAATGTAATTCATCACATTAACAAAATACAGAGAAATACCCTATAATCGTTCCTATTTCAGATATAACACTTGACAAAATTCAGCATCCATGCTTGATTTAAGAAACAAAGACAAACTCCAAAATCTAAGAATATTGGGGAGCATCCATTATTGATGTTTGGGAATATTACTTTGACAACTATCTAGTATAAGTGCAGTAAAAATATGAAGAATATAAAGGAAGACATAAAAGTTTCTATACTTCATATTTGCTGAGGGGCATGTTTATTTAGAAAATCCTAAGGGAACGACCAAAAAAATACAAGAATTGCACTAATTTTCAAGGGTTGCTGTAACAAAGCACCACAGCCTGGGTGAGAACAGAAACTTATTGCCTCACAGCTCAGACTACTAAACATCCACGTTCAGTTTGAAGGCAGGTTTGCTTTCTCCTGGGCCCTTTCTCCTTGGCTTGCAGGCCTTTAGATGGCCTTCTGTGTCCCTGGACTCTCTTTTTGTGTCGAAATTTCCTTCTTTTCTTTCTTTCTTTCTTTTCTTTTCTTTTTTTTTTTTTTTTTAGAGACAGAGTCTCACTTTGTTGCCCTTGGTAGAGTGCTGTGGTATTACAGCTCACAGCAACCTCCAACTCTTGGGCTTAGGCGATTCTCTTGCCTCAGCCTCCTGAGTAGCTGGGACTACAGGCACCCGCCACAACGCCTGGCTATTTTTTTGTTGTAGTTTGGCTGGGGCTGGGTGCAAACCCACCACCCTCAGTACATGGGGCCTGTGCCCTATGCACTAAACCACAGGCGCCGCCCTAAATTTCCTTTCTTCATAAAGACACCAATCAGATTGGATTAAACCCATCCTATGGCCTCCTTTCAACTTGATCACCTCTTTAAAAATTTTGTCTCCCAATGCAGTCACATTCTGAGGTACTGGGGGTTAGGACCTCAACATTTGAATTTAGGGGTAACACAATTTGGCTCATAACAAGAACTAAGAAGTGAATTTTGTAATTTTGGAGTGTATATTCTGAATATACACAATTCAATTTCTTTTTAATGTAGCAACAGCAAAACAATAGAAAATACAATTTATTTTATTTTATTTTATTTTTGAGACAGAGTCTCACTTTGTCACCCTTGGTATAGTGTCATGGCATCATAGCTCACAGCAACCTCAAACTCCTGGGCTCAAGTGATCCTCCTGTCTCAGCCCTCCCAAGTAGCCGGAACTACAGGCACCCACCACAATGTCCAGCTATTTTTTAGAGACAGGGTCTGGCCCTTGCTCAGGCGAGTCTCGTACTCCTGAGCTCAAGCAATCTGCCCATCTCAGCCTCCCAGAGTGCTAGGATTACAGGCATGAGCCACTACTCCCAGCCAGAAAATAAAGTTTAAAAAAAATTTCATTTATATTATCATTTAAACCAGAAGATGCTGATACAAACATTCACAAAATACATGCAATATCGTACCAAAAAAAGAATAAACTATTGATATACACAACTTAATGAATCTGAAAAACATTTTGGTGAACAAAAGAGGCCAGTTGTAAAAGAATATAAATAGTATTATTCTATTTTACGAAGTTCAAGAGGAGAGAAACCACTTCATGATAAAAATAATCTTAAAGTGTTTGCCTATTTGAGGATTGACTAAAGGAAAATGAGCAAGTAAGTATTGGGGTGCTTTGTGTGTTCTCTGTCTTTTGATTGTGTGATAATTACTTGGATATGTGTATTAACAGTTTTTATTAAGCAATAATAATAATTATAACGCAAAAAAATATATTCACATTGTCAATAAGAGTATGTCTATTATAGAATGCGTTGACTCTGAAGTTCAGTATGGAGTCATAAGTTTACTTCTTATTATTTTTTCCAAAGTGTCAAAAAATAGACAACTAATATTTATAAATAAAAATAAAAGATAATTCCAAAAAACAGATCATGCCAAATCTTATAGACAATAGAAAAAGAAGAAATACTTCAAAATCATTCTACTTCATCTGAATACACCTAATATTAAAATTGGAAAAAATATGTTATTATTAAGGGGAAATTACAAACATATTTCACTTATAAATGAGAATGCAATATCCTAAACAATATACTAACAAGTTGAATTATAAATTAATGTTTAAGTAATGTACCTTGGTCAAAATTAAATCTTATTTATTTGAGAATTAGTCACTATTTTCTTTTCTTTTTCCTTTCTCTCACCACCTCCCTCCTTCTCTGTCTGCTCTCTCCTTCCCCCAAGCCACACCATGTCATTAATTGTCATTAATTGTCCTCATATCAAAGTTCAATACATAGGATTCATACTTCTCCATTCCTGTGATGTTCACTAAGAATAATGTGTTCCACCTCCAGCCAGGTTAATACAAATGCTGTAAAATCCTATTTTTAAGACTTGGAAAAAATGATTCTGCGTTTTGCATGGAACCAGAAAAAATCCCATATAAGTAAGGCAGTTCTTAGTAATAAAAACAAAGCCGGGGGTATCACCATACCAGATTTTAGGCTATACTACAAGGCCATAGTGGTCAAGACAGCATGGTACTGGCACAAAAATAGAGACATAAACATTTGGAATTGAATAGAAATCCAGGAAATGAAACCAACAACTTACAATCACCTACTCTTTTATAAACCAAATAAGAACCTCCACTGGAGGAAAGACTCCCTATTCAATAAATGGTGCTGGGAGAATTGGATATCCACATGTAAAAGACTGAAACTGGACCCACACCTTTCTCCATTCACAAAAATTGATACAAGATGGATAAAGGGTTTAAATTTAAGGCATGAAACGATAAAAATCCTCAAATAAAGAATAGGAAAAACACTGGAAGATATTGGCCTGGGGAAAGACTCTATGAAGAAGACTGCCATGGCAATAGCAACAATAGCTACAATAAACAAATGGGATTTAATGAAACTGAAAAGCTCTGTACAGGCAAGGAGACAATGACCAAAGCAAATAGACAGCCTACCCAATGGGAAAGGATATTTGCATATTTTGAATCAGACAAAAGCTTAATAACTAGGATCTATACAGAACTTCAATTAATCCACAAGACAAAAACCAACAATCCCATACATCAATAGGGAAGAGAGATCAACAGAACCCTCTCTAAAGAAGACAGACGAATGGCTATCAAACACATGAATAAATGCTCATCATCCCTAATTATTAGAGAAATGCAAATTAAAACCATCCTGAGATATCATCTAACCCCAGCAAGAATGGCCCACATCACAAAATCTTAAAACTACAGATGCTGGCGCAGATGTGGAGAGAAAAGAACACATTTACACTGCTGGTGGGACTGCAAACTAATACAACCTTTCTGGAAGGAACTATAGAGAAACCTCAAAGAACTCGACCTAGACCTCCTGTTTGATCCTGCAATCCCATTGCTGGGCATCTATCCAGAAGGAAAAAAAAAACAAAAAACTTTTATTATAAAGACACTTGTACTAGACTGTTTATTGCAGCTCAATTTACAATCACTAAAATGTGGAAACAATGCCCTTCAACCCAAGAATGGATTGGCAAGCTGTGGTATATGTATAGCATGGAATACTTTAATGGCTGAATACTACTCAGCCATTAAAAAAATGGAGATTTTGTATTAACATTTATTCAAGATCCGTGCATTTACTTTATGTAAAGTACAAATGTATATATTGGTATATGCATCAAACTGGAGTACCATACAATACTAATTTCCAAGGAGATAGTATACTATAAAAATTAAGAGAACAAGCTTTGAAGTCAGACAAAGAGAATTTATAATCCCAGTTCTGCCACCTATGGGCTTTGTGATATTGAATGATTTAAACATGGCCAAACCAATACTTTGCTGTCAGAAACTGACTTTAATAATACCTACCACATGGAGTTATTATAGGGCTTAAATAACAAAATATTTGGAAAAGGATTAGAACAGTGACTAGCGTAAGGAATGTGCTCAAAAAGTAGTAAAAGTTATTATGATTAAGGTGCAATAGATTTTTTTATAAAAAAGTAAAATAGTGGTTTTTATGCTGAGCTTTTTTCTACTTAGCAGTGTAATAACATAATACATGATCTCCTACAAGGAGACAGAGAGATGGCTGGGGATAAAAGAACAGAAGAACAGATAAGCTGCTGCAGTAAGGTCAGAATGCTAACACTAGCACAGTCGAGGAATTAGGACAATGGGGAATTCAGTGCTATTTCATAGGGATATTTCGGAGGATTAAATGAGATGCAACGTGAAAAATTATTTGGCCTGGTATCTGACATTCAGCAAAGCCTCAATACGTAATCAATATTAATTTATCTGTGCTCACAGGCAACTTTTCCCAAAGGCAAATACTTAGTAAATACTCAAAAAGCTTTTGGAAAACATTATTTTATTCAGAAAATACACTATATAAACCATCCCCTAATAGTTTATTCCATTTGGCTGTTATTCATTTCTTCACAGGGTTTATTTCTAGCATATTACTTATGTGGTGGTCCTAAAGAAATTATGGCATCATATAAATCAATACATAATGAAAGATGCTTTTGTTTAATATTTGCTCAGTTACACTTGTTCCATTTTATTTTTCTCAAAAAATTAATTTCTGTTACTCTTCCAATTTATTACCCTTTATTTATCTAGTTCTAAAACTACGTGACAATGTTCAGATCTCAGCCAGTTTTAATTAGCTTTTGAATGTTTAAATCATTGAAAACTATCGAAAAGTTATACTGAATAGATTCTGAAGGTCTTAATATGATTATAATTCAATCAATTCAGAAATTTTCCTATTAATCATGTGACTTATTGCAAGAGTTATTTTGGTGTGTGATTTCAACATAATTCCTGTTTTTCCTCTCTCAACAAAATGGCTAAATATGTTTTTTTTCCCTATCTTTGGCCAACTTTTGTTCATTCGTAAAATTAATTTGTAGCTACTAGATTATTGGTATTTTTATTTATCAGTAGTTTTTCCTTCTTGCAATGTCATCAATATTTTAATTTTATCTATTTTGATAATCAAACCTTTCCAAACTGAGATTCATGGGCGGTGCCTGTGGCTCAGTGAGTAGGGCGCTGGACCCATATCCCAAGGGTGGCTGGTTCAATCCCTGCCCCGGGCAAACTGTAACAAACTGAGATTTAGGGAAGGATTAAGTGAAGGTGAAATACTGAAAGTCAATGATCAGTTTTACTCCTCACTCATAGATATCTTAGATAACAGCACTGGGAAAAAATTAAAACTATGTTAAACCTTTCCTAGCATGAAGTAATCTAAGGAAGTAGTTGGAAATGAAACAATTTCAGGATTTTATCTCCCAAAAACTAGATATAATTTATTAACACTATTGCCAGCTCACTGCTTTGGCTTTGGAAATATATTATATGAACAGATAGGGATAATGTATACTGCAATTAATAAGGTTTTTGCATACAAACATATCAATCTGTAAGGATTTCCTTCAGATGTCAATCACCATTCTTTAATATTTGTAAGAGTATAATCATGTCTTTTGAGATCATATTTATATCAATATACTTAGGAATTTTCTTTAAAAACACAATGTTCTAAATACATTAAACTTCATATACAAAAGTAAAAGTTAGCCAACTGAATGAAATTCTACACATTCCATTTTAATATAATCCTAATTAACTGTAGATTTTTAAGATTTTTACTTAACTCTTCTGTTTTTTTCTTCCATTAATATATTGATAAGTTCTAAACAATATTGACAAAGGATCAGCAAAAAAAAGATGTTCTTTTCTTATGAATATCTTATGACTATCAGGATACCTTATATCACTATTTTATGACTATTATCAAAGCTCAAAATTTTGATATGAAAACATTGGATAATGGTGAGTTAAAAGAAAAATATGACTGATATTTGTCAGTAAGGTATTTTTGTTCTGTTTTATTTAAAGCTATTCCAGTGAACCAAGAATGAAATGTACGCACAATGAAATCATTTGAAATAAATGCTTTCCTGAGCAGCATGGAGGCCATTGAGGACCAGAAGCTGGCAGGAGGGTTAGGGAGAGCGGCTAGATTTCCTGAGGGACCTGCACATGTGATTCTTCCAGCCCTCTTATCAGGTATTGCTGGAGTGCTGGTCTTCTCTGAAGACAGGCAGTATCAAATCTAAATCGCTGTGGTTTCCAAAGGCTTTTCAAACCTAGGCATTCCATTCAATCCATCATAGAATCCTGGAACAGCTCATCTTTGTGATAATAGCTACACAGCAATGGCCTTTTATGCTTAGTTATTTTTGGAGGCTACTTAAGCTGAGTAAATAAAAAGGCTTGCATAGCAGACTTCAGAGTCCTTCAGCTGGAAGATGGGAGTTTTTTTGCAGTTCTCCAAGATAGAGGAAATAGCACATGATTTGTGCTTCCTGTATTTGCTATATACTCAACATCTGGTCAGGCATGGATGTGAAAAAAGCCATCAGCTATAGTAGAAGAAATATGTCCTATGAGAATGGGCTGGCATAGGGAGCTGGACTAGAATCTCAGAGAGGATCTACTTTTGGTGTCATTGCATCACCATTTCTGATGGGTAATAGAAGTTACATCAGTATAAGGAGGTAACAAAATAGTAAGATCAAATAAATCTGTAGACTACTCTTATTTTCTGTCGGAGTAATTCTAAAGCTTTTGAAAATTTTCCAGTACAATAATTTTAACAAAATAGAAATTACATCTTATCAACCTAAGATTGCCATTCGGGAGGATTGGCCACGTAGCCAGTCATCCAGTCACTTTGCACGCACACTTGGGGATCTGTGGCCTGTTACTAATGGAGGAAAGTGGAATTTGTTAAGTTCATCCCGCTCTGAATGAAAGCACATCAACTTCTTTTATTATTACTATTATTAAAGTCTTTTGTACATAGATCATAAATACATTTATGGCATTTTCAATGTGTTGATTATTTGTACAAATTTGAGTGCTTACATTATACTAATCAACATAGCTTTCACTTCATTTACCCAATTATAGCATTAGGACATTTGTGTTCTACACATGATAGATCCAACTTGTACTTGCAATGTGCTCCATAGGTGTGGTCCCCCTACTATGCCCTACTATCCCTCCCACCGCCTCCCCTCCCCTCTCCCTTCCTTTCCCTCCTTCATCCGATACCACCTAACTCCAGTAAGAGTAGCCCACATCACAAAATCCCAAAACATCAACTTCTGAATGCCTTCTAAATCTCCATCAAAATGAGGAAATGAAAAAATGAGGAGAATAAACAATGCTCAGGGAATGTGCATTATCCACGTGACTGGCCTTAACTAGGGAGGGGGGAAGAATTTGTAGCAAAAGTTATAACAAAACATACTCCTTTTTAAAAGAGAGAGAGTCTTACAACCAAACTCATACTGATATCATTTTGGGATATGGTCCTGATCCAGTAACCTTTGTAAGAAAATCTTTGTTGAACTTTGAACCATGACTCTATTGTGGTTCTTAAATATTTATATTATATTGCTAAGAAGTTCTATAAGGGAAATTAACTGTATGTAGGGTTTTTTAATTTGTTTGTTTTTAAACATGCTTCAGTAAAAATTGTATCTTATATTTAAATGGACACACTTAAAAAGTTTATACTTCATACAGCATTGATAATCTTCAGGTGAACACTCAGTGATCTTTTAAAATCTTAGATTAATAAAAGGTGATATACATATACTATGGAATACTTCTCAGCCATTAAGATAGATGACTTAATGCCTTTTGAAACCATTTGGATGGAACTTCCAACCATTATCCTAAGTATTTAAAGAATAAAAAAAAAAAACACATATAATCTCTCTTTAATTGTAACTAACTAATGATCACACATGTGCACAGAGAAAGTAAAACTCAGTGGATATCATGCTGGGGGGAAAGGGAGTTAGGAATGGGTGAAAACTTAGGTATTGGGTACAATGAACAATACCTGGGTGACAGTCACACTTACAACCCTGAATTGCAGGGTTACAAAAGCAATCTATTAAATATGTAACCAAAAATATTTGTATCACCATAATGCTTTGAGGAACAAAAGCAAAACTTGACTGCTAATAGTAGAAAATTTGTTTTAATGAACTAAGTATCTGGGATTATTCTTGAAAACAGGTGATCCTATAAATTTTTAAAGAAAAATGACGTATTTTGTCTCATACTTAAGTGTGTCAGTTAAACTTGTGTGGCCTATATAAATGAAATTAATAACTTCGTAGTAAGAATACTCAGGCTTACCTAATATGATAGTTTTTGGAAGGGAGACTGTTTTAAGAGCACTATTAAATAACTGATGAAAAGATAACTGTATATGACTGTATATGAGAAAGTTTTGTGCTTGTGTGCTGCATGAATCATTTCTTTAAACATTGCTATGGTGAATACCAGTTAGGTTTGATTTTAATCTCAAATCCTTAGTTGCTTTTTAAAATTTTTATTTATTAAAGATCAAATAGCAATAAGTGTCTTGGTTCATCTCTTGGCTTTCTATTCTGTTCCATACATCTACCTCTCTATTTTTGTGCCAGAACCATGCCGTTTTGATCACTATAGATTTATAGTATAGTCTGAAGTCTGGTAGCATGATTCCTCCTGATTTGTTTTTCATCTGAGTAATGTCTTGGCTATTCAAGGTTTTTTCTGATTCCATATAAAACGAAGTACTATTTTTTCCAAATCTTTGAAGTATGACAGTGGTGCTTTAATGGGGATTGCATTAAATTTGTATATTGCTATGAGTAGTATGGACATTTCAACAATGTTGATTCTTCCCAGTCATGAACACGGTATGTTTTTCCATTTGTTAACATCTTCAGCTATTTCTTTTCTCAGAGTTTCATAGTTCTCTTTATAGAGATCTTTTTCATAAGCCAATCAAAAAAGTAAATTGGAAGAAAGATTTCCTATTTAACAAATGGTGCTGGGTGAATTGGCAGGCGACTTGGACCACCTGTCAGCATTAACAAAAAGTGACTCTCACTGGATAAAAGAGTTAAACTTCAGATATGACACTATCAAGATACTTGGAGACAGTGCAGGGGAAACACTTGAAGAAATTGGCCTGAGAGAATACTTTATGAGGAGTACCCTACCACCCCCAGGCAATTCAAGCAACACCAAAAATACATTACTGGGATCTGATCAAACTAAAAAGCTTCTGCACAGCTAAGAACGCAGTAAGTAAAGCAAGCAGACAGCCCTCAGAATGGGAGAAGATATTTGCAGGTTATGCTTCTAACAAAGGTTTGATAACCAGAATCCACAGAGAACTCAAACTTATTAATAAGAAAGGAACTAGTGATCCCATTTTATTGTGGGCAAGAGACTTGAACAGAAGATTCTCTGAAAAAGACAGGTGCATGGCCTACAGACACATGAAAAAATGCTCATCATTTTTAATCATCAGAGAAATGCAAATCAAAACCATTTTGAGATATCTAACTCCTGCAAGAGTAGCCCACATAACAAAATACCAAAACTAGAGATGTTGGTGTGGATGTAGAGAAAAAGGAACACTTCTACATTTACTGCTGGTAGGAATGCAAACTAATACGTTCCTTTTGGAAAGAAGTTTGGAGAACACTTAGGGATCTAAAAGTAGACCTGCCATTTGATCCTGCAATTTCTCTTCTAGGTGTATATCCAAAAAAACAAAAATCACTTTACAATAAAAATATCTGCACCAGAGTGTTTATTGCATCCCAATTCATAATTGCCAAGTCATGGAAAAAGCCCAAGTGCCCATCGATCCATGAATGGATTAATAAACTATGGTATATGTACACCATGGAATATTATGCAGCCTTAATAAAGATGGAGACTTTACCTCTTTAATGTTTACATGAATGGAGCTGGAACATATTCTTCTTAATAAAGTATCTCAAGAATGGAAGAAAAAGTATCCAATGTACTCAGTACTATTATGAACTCAATTTATAATCACCCACCCTTTCATATGTAAGATAAAACACAACTATAGCCCAGGATGAAGGAGGGAAGAGGAGGGGGATGGCAGAGAAGAGGATAGGGTGGATGGAAGGAGCGTAAATGGTGGGACCACACCTATGGTACATATTGCAAGGGTACATGTCAAATCTATTAAGTGTAGAGTATAAATGTCCTAACACAATAATTAAGTGAGGTGAAGGCTATGTTAACCAGTTGGATGTAATCATTCCAAATTGTATATAAAATCAGCACATTTTACCCCATACATTCATTAATGTATACAGTTATGATTTAATTAAAACATTCTTTCTTTCTTTCTTTCTTTACTTTTTTGCTTTTTGGGGAGAAATAATCTTCATTATCTAATATTTTTATTTTTATGAGATACATGATACTGTAAATTATACCTGTACTTTTATAACTTAGTTCTTTTTAGCCATTAGATTGTTTCTTTTTTTAGTTTATTGCCCCCAGTGTAAGATACCTGCTCTAATTTTGAACTAATAATTTTCTAATCTTTTCAAATTAAATAAGTAAAAATTTAAATGCAAAAAATAGAACCACTCAAGTAAATTCAGTACTGCAACTCTGTACATGGTCATTTATATGTTTATATTTTCAGGTAAGTGGAAGAACAATGTTACTATTTAGAGGATAAGATCCAGGGTTTTGTTTTTGTTCATTGTTTTGTTTGTTTTCTTAAGTCTATGAACTAGCTGATTATAAAGGAGATAGTACAAAAACTCTTCATTAGTAATCGATTTATCCATAAATCACATCCCTCACTTGCTCAGTAACATTCAAAGGTAGAGTCTAGTACTAAAATGGAGAAGGAAATCTCCTCACTAAATGAGCTGAGCTTAAGTTAGTCTTGGTGATAGTAAATGTTAAATTATTTGTTCTACAAGCATCAGTATTAAAAAACTAAATTGCTGGTATAAAATATTTAGGTATTAGAATATTTTAAGTTTACTTTCATTTCTTTCATAAATTGGGAGAAAATATTCTAAAATAACAATCCTTCCCAAGGGAAATCCTATATACTTGGAGAAGTAATTCATTTATTATTGGCATGTTTAGCTTGAAATCTGAATTTCCCAAAATCAACTGATTTTTTAAATTAGAAATAAAATAAATCACCTGAACGTGTGGGTAAAATAACCTTAAAAATAAGATAAAATAAGTGTTTTCTATAGCCCTTTCATAAGAAGAAGAGGTCAGCATTGTGCCTTTCATGTAAAAGATAATTTTTTAAAGACAAAACCAGTGCTCTTACACAAATATAAAGTTAATATGTGTCAAAAATTTTGTTGACTCAGTAAATGAGGAAACCAGTAAAATGTTACAACTTCCCCATAAAAGAATTTAATATGTTTCCACATATAGGCAATCAGGAATTCTAAAATAAATTTGCAAATAGAAAACTGTTCACTGTCTATAGGGCAATAATCAATGGCAGTCCACCTAACATATTTTATTTGTATTTCTCTGAACAAAAATCACTTACGTTACCATCAATTTTCTGAAAATAGCTTTCAAAAAAACAAACAAGAAAAAAAACAAGCAAACATAGCTGAGAAGGGTGCACCAGATACAAGCTTCAGAAATTGCCTATTTTCAGAATTTGCCTATTTCAATGTCTTTCATAATTTTTCCTGACACTTAGACACTTCATTAAAAATTTTCTTAAACTTCTTAAACTAGTGCCCTAATCAGAGCAGATATAAACATTTTTAGTTTTTTAAGACTGTCAGCAGTCTGATAAGGCACTTCATGGCTCACACCATGTTCATTATGTTGGAAGAAAGAAGTAGCTTCTAATAACAATGAAAGAAGACAGGACTTAAGGAGTTTCAACCAGGGTTTGAAAAAAGGGTTTCTAGAGAGGATGGCAAGGGTTGCTGATGGTTCAGGAAACATACCAGCATGGTGCTGAGAGCAGAGACAAGTTTTCTGTGGTTGGACACGTATCAGCAGACGGCAGGCAGAACCGACAGCACTCACTTATTAACCCCACGCAGACCAGCAACTCCTATGGAGAAAACCAGCCATGGAGCAGCTGCAGGAGCCAACAGTGTGGAATGTGGATCCAACTCCAATAAGCTAGAAGTCAGCCCTACTCCGTGTTTCCCAGATTGATGTGAGCCCAGAGCTCTCAAATGGAGGAAGGGATTCTACAAATGCCTGATACTGGATTTCCAGTCTAACCTCAAAACTCAAGTTTTGGTGCTAGATATAATTTGACGTTAAAAGTAAAGTAAGGTGACATTTCTAGAAAATAAATATTGTATAATGAATCCTAATGAACCTATTCCCACTATACCAGTTGTGTCTTTGATTCATGGTCTTACAAGAAAAGATTTGTTCTTCATTTTACTGTTATTTTCAAGGCTGATTTAGTATAGAATTTCTTTGGGAAAATAAAGATCAGAAATATAATGGTAAAACATACTGCAGAATATATTTGATAAATGTGTTCCCTAAAACTCATGGAATATTAAAATTTTGATAGTGATTTCTAGATCAAATTTTAGTAATCTGCTATGAAATCCAATGATGTTAGTAAATGAATGAGCGTTGCCTTAACAGCATGTAAAATTTTAATCACTTATGCTTTCACTGAAACAGATTTTACCTCTAGAGGAGTCAACATATTCATTTTATAGATATTTCAGGAAACAAAGTGAGTTATCAGCATAACCTAACTCCCCTTAATAGATCATAACATCATTCATATATATTAAAACACTCGATTGTTGATCCATGAATCCATTCAAGAGATAACAAAGGAATTTTGGTGCTGGACAATGTTCTGGGAACACAGTAACAGCCAAGTCCCTGCTCTCACAAATCTATTACTTCAATGAAAAGGGGAGAAAATGGAAATAAATGACACGGAGAAAAATTAAGAATGCAAAGCATATAAGAATGCCAGGATGTGGAGAATGAAATTTATTGAAACTGTCAGAGGAAGCTCTAATGGAAAGATCACAAATGAGCAAAATTCTAAAATTGTGGAAACAAGATACAATATGCAGATTGCTACAGAGGGATTTAAAAAAAAAAAAGAAAGAAAGAAAAACTACCAATATTACCAACAAAACAACATTTACCCCAAGGAGTATTGGGCCTATCTGGACTATTTAGGAAGAGCAAAGAAGTGGTTTGACAGGAGCCAGCTAAGAGGAGATAGCAATAGAGGATGAGATTAGAGAGGCCACATCAGGGATCACATTGTGTGAGTTATTGTGCAGACTCTGAACAGAACGGAAAGCCATCTTGTGTAATAGATGATAATAATGGTTTAATGCCAAGACTGCCGATCATTTACACAGGCATAATGTCCATTTAGTGCATTTAAATTCAGTAGTTATAAAATATTACTTGCAGCATAAAAGTTATTAAATAGCACTGTATGTTCAGTTGCCATAACTGACATCTAAATATCAGTAGTTAAAGCAAATGTTTATTTCTCCCTTGCATAAAAGTCTAGACACAGGTTAACTAGGGCTGGGGAGATAGACGAAACCAACTTCCTTCTAACTTCTCTGCCATCTTTAGTATTAATACATCACTCTTACCAACACGGTCTGGAATGAGTCATGATCAAATCACTGCTCCAGGAAATGGAAGGAAAAAATGGAAATGAAAGGGTACACCTTTTCTGTAAGGCCATAGGGGTGCAACCAGGCAGTTGTACACAGCATTTTTCCTGTTTCCACTGAAGATTATTTCAGCTACACGTGACAGAAAGGGAGGCTGGAATGTGTAGTGTTGATTGCAGGTGGCCATGTGCCGAGTTAAAATTAGGGGTCCTCAAACAGCCCTCAGAATGGGAGAAGATATTTGCAGGTTATATCTCTGACAAAGGTTTAATAACCAGAATCCACAGAGAACTCAAACGCATCAGCAAGAAAAGAACAAGTGATCCCATTGCAGGCTGGGCAAGGGATTTGAAGAGAAACTTCTCTAAAGAAGACAGGCGCACAGCCTTCAGACATATGAAAAAGTGCTCATCATCTTTAATCATCAGAGAAATGCAAATCAAAACTACTTTGAGATATCATTTAACTCCAGTGAGACTAGCCTATATCACAAAATCTCAAGACCAGAAATGTTGGCGTGGATGTGGAGAAAAGGGAACACTTCTGCACTGCTGGTGGGGATGCAAATTAATACATTGCTTTTGGAAAGATATATGGAGAACACTTAGAGATCTGAAAATAGATCTGCCATTCAATCCAGTAATTCCTCTGCTGGGCATATACCCAGAAGACCAAAAATCACATCATAACAAAGATATTTGTACCAGAATGTTTATCGCAGCCCTATTCATAATTGTTAAATCATGGAAAAAGCCCAAGTGCCCATCAATCCACGAATGGATTAATAAATTGTGGTATATGTACACCATGGAATAGTATGCAGCCTTAAAGAAAGATGGACACTTTACCTCTTTCATGGATGGAGCTGGAACATATTCTTCTTAGTAAAGTATCTCAAGAATGGAAGAAAAAGTACCCAATGTACTCAGCCCTACTATGAAACTAATTTAGGGCTTTCACATGAAAGGTATAACCCATTTACAACCTAAGAATGGGGGAAGGGGGAAGTGGGAAAGGGAATGGAGGGAGAGGGGAAGAGGATAGAGGGA
Organism: Loris lydekkerianus; assembly: GCA_963574355.1. Taxonomy (NCBI): domain Eukaryota; kingdom Metazoa; phylum Chordata; class Mammalia; order Primates; family Lorisidae; genus Loris; species Loris lydekkerianus. The sequence goes on from CAUYPK010038405.1 coordinate 14,902, forward strand.
GGGGGATTGTTGGGATTACACCTGAGGTGCATCTTATAACGGTATATGTTAAACTTGATGAATGTGGAATGTTAATAAATGTCTTAGCAAAGTAACTAAGAAAATGCCAGGAAGGCTATGTTAACCAGTGTGATGAAAATATGTCAAACGGTCTGTGAAGCTAGTGTATGATGCCCCATGATCATATCAATGTACACCGCTATGATTTAATAATAATAATAATAAAGTAAAATGCTATGTTAGCTACTTCATAGGCACTCAGCAAAAAAGAAAAAAAGACCAGACCAAAAAGGCGCACACATACACAAAATCTGAAGAATGTTTGTAGATTACAGAAGAATAAAGAGATTAAGCCAAATGCAATGGAGGACTATGACAAGGAAAGGGAAAGGAAAAGGAAGGAAAAGAAAGGGAAAAAGGAAGGGAAGGGAAGGAAAGAGAAAGGAAAGGAAAGGGAAGGAAAGGAAAGAAAAGAGGAAAGGGAAAGGAGGGGGAAGGAAAGAGAAAGAAAAGGGAAAAGGGAAAGGAAAAGGAAGGAAAAGAAAGGGAAAAGGAAAGGGAAAAGAAAAGGGAAGGAAAAGGGAAGGGAAAGGAAAGGGAGAGGAGAGGAAAAGGGAAGGGAAAGGGAAGGGCAATTCTTTTGAAGAATTTTGCTGTAATTTTGCCCAAAGAAATGTTAACAAAAAAATAATGTAGGGAAAAAAGGCACTGCCTTACCATCAAACAAATATGGGTGATCCACGCACTTTCGAAGCTGGGACAAGATGTTCTGAAGTTTAACTTTTTTTGCCACTTCATTTTCAAATGCATCTGAAATTTAAAAAAAAAAAGAGACAGACGTTACTGAATCAAAAAAACCCCAAAATACATATCCCTAAGTTTCCATAAATAACATTACTTGTTTCAACAATATATCTTTTAAATCTATACTAACCTTCAAAATTTTTCTGAATTGCACTGAGAATAGCACATTCATATGCCATTTTCTTAATCATCATTTTGTTTTAAGAAGGCTAAACTATAAACTGAACTCAGGAATGCTTTGTTACTCTTTTGCAAAATTCTAAATTTCCTTCTTTTAACCGTTTTGGTGCAGTCAAGGGCCAAAAACATGCAAATTGAGATTATTCTACTTCCATTCCCATCTCTTCCCCAATTCCTCTCAGTGAATTTAATTCCATAAAGTAAGTTTTGTAATCTGTTATAGTAGTCTCCACTGGCCTGTGGGGGATAGGCTCTCAGATCTCCAGTGGTTGCCTGTCATGACACACTGGACAGAACCAAACCCTATACACGCTTTGATTCCTTCCTATACATACATATCTATGATAAAGTCTAATTTGTGAATCAGGCACAGTAAGAGATTAACAACAACTATTAGTAAAGAGTAGAACCATTATAACAGTAATTTCACAGAAGATTCATTCTTAGCACCCTCAGCATATAATTTTTTTTTTCCTTATTCAAGATCTTTCACTTTTTCTTTTTTTTCTTTTTTTGAGACAGTCTCACTCTGTCATCCTCAAACTCTTGGGCTCAAGTGATCCTCTTGCCTCAGCCTCCCAAGTAGCTGGGACTATGGGCACCCACCACAAAGCCCACTAATTTTGCTATTTGTAGTAGAGACAAGGTCTCACTGTTGCTCAAGCTGTTCTCGAACTCCTTAGCTCAAGCAATCCAACTACCTCAGCCTCACAGAGTGCTATTACAGGCTGAGCCATCACACCCAGCTAATCTTTCACCTTTTCACTTAAAGGAAGCGCCCTTAGGCTTCTCTTTGGCTTTATTCAAATGCCAGTGTCATTACTCTTGTGCTTTGGGGCCATTATTAAGTAAAATAAGGTTTACTATAATGGAAGAGAGTGCTGAGATAGGGACACCTCAACACTCAGATCTCATAACAGAGCCAGGGACTCAAGGGACTAAGGTTGGGCAGGGGGAGGCATGGAGCCTCAAGGACAAATGGAGGAGTTGGCCTAGCTGGGCCCGCATGACAGTTCATTGTGCTACTTAGTGGAGCATGCAATTGAAAACTGATGAATAGTTTATTTCTGGAGTTTTCCATTTATATTTTCAGACTGTAATTCACCCTGTGGGTAGCTGAAACTGTGGAAACCAAAACTCTGAATAAGGAGGGGGACTTCTATATCTGAGAGGGTGGAAGGATGAGAGGCATGACTGGGATACCGAGAAGTGTTTGCTCAGTTAAAGGCAATAAGGAAAAGTGGGAGGAGGAAGGGAACCTTTATGACTGTTAACAACCACAGCTGAGCTACATTCACAATACTCTTGCCACCGTGTCACTGTAGCTGACCTGGATTATGCAAAACACAAAATCCCATCCCATACTCTTGATACACAAGGTGAGTCTAATGGTAAAATATTTCTCTGCATGAAAAAAGCACCCCTCTGATTACCTAGGTCTTTCATCAGAATGGCCTTGTAGTATTTTTTCTGCAATGCTGACATGCCGTGGTATATTACTACTTCTGTCTTCCTGGGAAGATCTGTAGCTACCTCGGCTTTCACTCGCCTCAGCAGAAATGGCTGCAAGAGTCTGTGCAGTTCACTGGCTATATAAGAAAAAATACAAGTGTGGGACAAAAGGCACTGAACTACTAGCAAACAATAAATTGTTTCCCTGTAACTATTTTTGTTTCTCATTTTCGTGTTAATCTTGCATTCTAGGCCAGTATGGTAATTTTTCATAGTATTTCTTCCTTCACTGTGATCTTCCCAACTCCTTCCGGAATCAACACTAGCTCTTAACCCAAGAACTACTAACACTCAAAGAACTTGATTCTTACTAATAATGTCATCTACATGAAGCTCTTTTGTTTCCACAGTATTATGCCTTAAATTTTTTTGATTAGCATGATAGTTTAGAAACACATGGCAATACTGTTCCCATTTTTATAACTGAGTTAATTGAGGCTCAAAGAAATAAAACAATTCATTCAAACTCACACAGATGGATGTAAATGTCTCCAACATTCAAATTTGATTCTTTGACTCCACATCCCTTGTTTCCTCGAGTGTCTTTTAAAAATGTCAAAATGAAGCCCAGGTGTCTTGAATTTCGAAAACCAGACTAAATTAGAATTATACTAAATGTAGGGGGCGCCAGATACAGCAAATAAAAATATAGGTGCCCAGTTAAATTTGAATTTTTGACCAACAATAACTTTTTATTTTATTTTATTTTATTATTAAATCATAGCTGTGTACATTAATGTTATCATGGGGCACCACACATTGGTCTTATAGACCATTTGACATATTTTCATCACACTGGTTAACATAGCCTTCTTGACATTTTAAAATAATAACTTTTTAACAGAAGTATGCTCCATGTAATACTTGACCTGTATTTTATCTGGTAATCCTAAACAGGGGAATAACCAGAGTGGGCTCCCCAGGTAATCTTCAGCCTTTGGTATGGGCATTTTTGCTGTAAGAAGCTCCTTGAACTCTTATTTACCTAGTACATAAAATACTGTCTACTAGGCATATCCCCCATTTGTTTTGAAAAATCATCCCAGGATAATATCACAGGAATAAACAGATAATTCTACAAGGGAAGGGGGGAGGCATGAAAGCAAGAAGATTACAATGATAGCTATATGAATGGGGAAGGCTTTCCTCATTTCTACCCCCCATCCATCCCAGACTCTTGGTTTTGGTGCAGTGCTGAAAAACACACAAGTGTTGGAGAATGCAGAATAGTAGTTTCGGACTGCAGCACCCATATACTTTCCTGTCTCAAGAAGTGGCATATAAAGTTAATAAAGTTTTTTATAGCAATTACAAGTTGGGGGGGGGGGGGGTGAAGTCTGCAGATTAGCAGGCACCTTCTACTTCTTCCAGAAATGAACCAAATAAGCTCTTTTATAGAATAACGTAACAAACAAATCAGAGTCAGGAATAGCAGACAACTGGGAACAGCGTGAGGGATTTTTATTTAATAACATCTCCCTTATGCCTGTGGCTCTTTATCTCCCTGGAAAGTGTTCTCTGGTTTTCAATTCTCTTTCTTTTCTATCTATAATCATTATGTACTAGGGCAATTCCTACACCAAGACCCCTTGGGAATGATTCATAGAAAAGAAACTTGCCTGACTCAGACTCTTTCTCAATATCCTGGTAACGTTGAACAAAATCTTCCACCTGTTCCTTGGGGAAAAGGTCAGGTTCCACAAAACTGAGGAGGGAGTAGAGTTCTTGGAGGTTGTTCTGGATGGGAGTTCCGGTCAACAGGAGACTGAAGACTACTGAGAACTCAAATATATAAACAAAATAAAACCCCCTAACATTGGGAAGTAACACGAGCTACCCATCACCACCTTCACCCACACAGAGAGGCACGATTTAATGGCATAATCAATGACCACAAGGACACATCAGAAGGCTCAGGTTCAAGTTGTATATTAGCTGTCTGATGTAGAAAATAATACCTCTTCAGTTTCAACTATAAGAAGGAGCTAATCCTCAGAAGAAGACACTATTATTAGGATGCAGTAGCACTTGGTGAACTCTTAAGTCCTAGTATAATATATTATATTAGAATATAGCCAAATTACCTGGTACCTGTTGATCTGGCGTGGTTATCGTTACTCAGTCTATGGGGGGATTCAAACTGTCTTACTACCTATGTAGGGACCAAACTTCAATTATAGCCACAGAAATTAATATATGTAGTCTCATGAATGAACAAGTCTTTATCAGGCTAATAATAAAAAGCAGCCCCTTTCCAATGGCTCCTCAGAAAAAGGCCACATCTAGGCTACAGTGCTATTTCTCCTCTGCTTTGCCAGAATGATGCAAGAGGTAAGAGAAGGGAATGAAAGCAAAAGCTAGACAAAGATAAGAGACTGGAAGTGACATTCAATAGCCTGATGTTGACCTCTTCATGACTCCATAGAACTTCTAATATTTTAAACAGATAAAATGGGGGAGGGCACAACATGCCCCATAGATAGCTGCTACTGCAGGGTTATAATGAGACTGGCAGTTTAAATGAGTTTTCCCTTTGAATATGATCAAAAGAAAGTTGAAACATTCCCAAAAATACAATGTGTTTTATTGCTGTAGGGTCTTATTTACTTGATAGTCAGATTTTAGTAAACATTATCTCCTACAGAAAAGAGGAAGAAGTTAAGCCAGATGAAGTAGTACTTCTATCATCCACAAAATGTTCATATATCCCAGCAGACATGACTGAAAAAAAAAGGTTTCAATTTAAAGGGAGTTATGGGGGGAGGGAGGAATAAACAGGTGGAACACAGGGAATTTTTAGGACAATCAAACTACCTGTACAATACTATAATGGTGGATACATGTCATTACATAATTGTCCTACGTCACAGAATGTACAACCCCAAGGCAAACCTGATATAAACCTACAGACTCTGGATGACAGTGATGTGTCACTGTGGGTTTATCAGTTGTAACAAACATACCATTGTGGTGCAGGATGCTGATGGCAGGGGAAGTGCTGTGTATCTATGGGGGTGGGGAGCATAAAAGAAATCTTTGTATTTTCTGCTAGATTTTGCTGTGAACCTAAAACTGCTCTATAAAAGTAAAGGCTATTTTAAAAAGGGGGTTGGAGGCTTGATAAAAAACTAAGACCATTCTAGGAGTTTACCTCTGAGAGAGTCTTATGCAGCAGGGAGTTTTGGTTTTTCAACCTGTGAGCTTCATCCACAACAAGAACACTCCAAGGGAATCTGTAAGGGAAAAGAAAAAATCCAAGCTTTCAGTTTTATGTAACTTAAACACTTTTCTCACAATCAAAAGTCTTAACTACAAAGCCATGATTGTTGTTAAAAGCCCATCGTATTAGAAATATAACCAAATTACCTTCCTATCTGAGAGGCTACCATATATACACATAAGACAGTACTTTTTAAGGTAATAAGGTTTAGGGAATCTTCTTTCTAAGATAGAACAAACCCAGGCAGAAAGGGAGAAGCCAGAGACAGATAAAGTAAAAAGAAACATGTATGACTTCCTACTATGTGCCAGACAATGACTTTGGGCTTTATGAGTTACTTAATCCAAAAGAATTCAGAAAATTAATATAATCATGCTCATTTGACAGTAAGGAGACTGAAGCTTAAGCAAAGGTTAGGTGACTTGGTCAAGGTCACAAAGATGGTGACGTTCAAACACAGAAGAGAAATCAAGAGACTGTGATGTTATAGTAGCTAAAGAAGTGTGACTTTTAAATGGAGAAGTGAATAGAATCAAATGTTACAGAGATGCACATGAAGATATATCTATTGGATTTGTTAATATGTAGGTCACTGATGATGCAGTTTTACAGTGTTGTAGGGAACTGAGGGTCCAAAGAAAGTGCAGATGTCCAAGGACAGGGCTGGGTAATGTGGACAGAGGACATGTTTAAGGATTACTAGGAGTAGGGTCCAGATGGAGTTAAACAATGGCCCTGAGATAAAGTGCCCAGAATACCATGCATGGCTCTGTTTGAATTAGCCTCCAAACAGATTAGGTCATATTCCCTTGTGAAAAACTATACACTAAGGTGTTTATAGATGGAGGCATTCAATAAATATTTGTTCAATGGAACAGGACACAGGAAGGTGGATCTGGGATTAGTAAAAGGAAGTGGGTCAAATTACTCATCAAAGGACATTCTAAACGATGCTCCCTGAAGAGGGAGAGGTGGAAAGAATTCCAAAACTGAATGGAAAGACTGAAGAGGGAGCATCTAATCATCTTCTAATCTAATTTTCTGATCCAAAGATTTTTGTCTATTGTCCAAAACATTGCAAATTTTTCATATTAGCATGCACAGTCCTAATTGTCCACAACTAACCTCTTCAGGGCAGAGGTTATATGAAACTTCTCTGCTAGTCTCAGAATGTGCAATACTGTACTATGCGATATAACCTTACCCAAGATACTGAAAGAATACATCATGTTTTGGTATTCAGGCTATAAGACATTATTAATGTCCCTCTGTCACATAGCTCGTAAATCCACCTGGGTTCAAAATAGATTATCTGAGATAGATTATATTTCTTCTGAATAATATGAAACTCCAGTGCACCTGGATCCTTTGGGAAGCTCTCTTAAAAAGAGGATCCACAGCACTGAGTGCTGGGTTTAACCTTCTGCTTTGCCATTTATCAGCCATGCAGCCTTGGATGCAACATTCAATCGCTTATTTTACTCATATTTAAATAGATGATAATACCCACCTAGGAGGGTTTTCATGAACATTAATGTATGTAAAGTACCCAACAACATTTATGTCCCAGTTTTATTGTCTTTGAGGTGTCCTATATATTGCCATGTATTACAAACATCTGTGTACTTCCTATCCCTGTATTGGAGTCTATGTCCTCTTAGGGCAGCTCTATGATTTACTTTCCAGTATTGCTGATAGCTCTTAGAACAGTGCCTTCCCAGGGAGACATTAATAATAAAAGTTGGATATTAATAATAAAAAGAAACGGAAAACATATCTTCTTCCTAAGATAATATGCTCACTTAAATAAAATAGTAGGGTAGAAGTTATAAAATCTATGATCTACCCTTCAGTATTTCAAAATAAGATGAAAATAGAAATCCAACTCACAGAAACCCAGATGAAAAATAACATTTAAAATATTGATAAAGCACTTTGAAGACACACATTTTGGAACATTAAAATGAAGAATTTCCTCCTAACCATGTCATTAACTACACCAGTTATGAAGAATGAAATTACATAAACATTCTTTCTTTCTTACTTACCTAATATCTAGCTTTTATTTAATTTACACTGTAACCTTTCTCTTGACCTAACCATATATTGCAACATGTTATTCCTATTATCAGTTGGTATTAGAAGTTAAATCTAAGTTTCCTACACTTCATGAACCAATATGAGGTCTAAAGCTTAATTAGACATATACTTAAAATTCCCTTTCTCATTCTACGGCTCAAATGAATCACCTCCTACAGTATATTAAAATCTCCAAACAGCAGTCCTGAAAAGTGTCTGTGGAGGATGGAATATAAAGAATCTAATACAGGGGTCCTCAAACTTTTTAAACAGGGGAACAGTTCACTGTCCCTCAGACCGTCGGAGGGCCAGACTATAGTTTAAAAAAAAACCAAAAAACTATGAACAAATTCCTGTGCACACTGCACATA
>CAUYPK010038410.1:0-12500 GCA_963574355.1 Loris lydekkerianus
GTGCATCTTACAAGGGTATATGTGAAACTTAGTAAATGTAGAATGTAAATGTCTTAGCACAATAACTAAAAAAACACCAGGAAGGCTATGTCAACCAGTGTGATGAAAATGTGTCAAACGGTTTATGAAGCTAGTGTATGATGCCCCATGATCACATCAATGTACACAGCTATGATTTAATAAAAAAAAAGAAAGAAAGAAAGAAAGAAACAAAGAAAGAAAAGAAAAGGCATAGAGGTAAGTGAGTAGATTGAGTCAAGAAAGGCAGAAGAGAAAAGGTGTTCTGGAAGCAGAAACTGTCCAGAAAAGGATATTTAGCATTCTTATTTTTAAATCCCAATATGGCAAGCAAGTCCAAAGTATATTTTAATCAGGAAATACTGTTTGTTTTGATTTTTTTTTTATTAAATCATAGCTGTATATATTAATGCAGTCATGGGGTACAATGTACTGGTTTTATATACACTTTGAAATATTTTCATCAAACTAGTTAACATAGCCTTCATGGCATTTTCGTAGTTATTTTGTTAAGACATTTATATTTTACATGTAGTAAGTTTTACATGTACCCTTGTAAAATGCACTATAGGTGTGGTCCCGCCAATTACCTTCCCTCCCTCATCCTCCCCTATCTTCTCCCTTTCCCATTTCCCCATATTCTTGGGCTATAATTGGGTTATAGCTTTCATACTCTGAAACTTAATTTATAGCTTTCATAAGAAAGCTATAACCCTATTTTTTTTTTTTTTTTTTTTTTTTTTTTGAGACTGAGTCTTAATGTATCACTCTGGGTAGAGTGCCTTGGTGTCATAGCTAACAGCAACCTCCAACTCAGGCTCAAGAGATCCTCTTGCCTCAGTTTTTTTCTATTTTTAGTAGAGATAGGGGTTTCACTTTTGCTCAGGCTGGTCTCAAACTCGTGACCAAGCAATCCACCTGCCTTGGCCTCCCAGAGTGCTAGGATGACAGATGTGAGCCACCATGCCCAGCAGTTTGTTTTTATTTTAAAATAAAATTTGCCACATTACTACCTATTTTGATCAATAGGTATTGTTAGAAATGCCTTACATTTCCTTGCACCATTAAAATATACAGACATAAGACTGGTACAGTGGCTTACGCCTGTAGTAATACCAACAGTCTGGGAGGCTGAGGTGGGAGGATTGTCTGAGCTCATGAGTTCAAGACTAGCCTGAGCTAGAACGAGACCCTATCTCTAAAAATAGCTGGGTTTTTAGTAGGTACCTGTAATTCCAGCTACTTGGGATGCTGAGGCAGGAGGATCACTTGAGCTCAAGAGTTTGAGGTTGCTGTGAGCTAAAGATGCCATAGCACTCTACCAAGGGTGACAAAGTGAGATTCTGTCTCCAAAAACAAAAACAATATATATGTATACATACATATATAGATAGAAATACTATGGTAGGTTTTTGTTTAAATTGGATAGTTACTTGAAAAATTACATTTCTTGTTACTATTTCTCAAGGTTGTATTACAGTTTTAGAAACAGGTACAAAATACATTTTTTTGCTTCTTGATTACAATATTCATCATCAAGAAAAAGTTTTTCCTAACAGTTATTTTATTATACCAAGGGCTTTAAATATTCCATGCAATTAGAGACAGTGAATAATGTATAAAACTTTAGCATATTAGAGATTTTTTTCCCCAATGAATAACACAATTTAAAATCAGACACAGAATGATTAATTAACCTGAATTGCAAAAGCTTTTCACAGAAAAGGAATATGTCTAAGCAACAACTGTCTCATAAATTAAAAATACATATTTTTAATGATTACATGAATTAAAATATATGAGATTAAATGGTTTTACTCTATGATATGTCTTTTTTACTTTTTTACTTTTGTGAGTGAAATGTTTGGGTCCCTGCTTATTTGAAGTTTTTTTAAATTTAAATCATATCATTTTGATCATATTAATAACCTGTATAATGCTGAAATGGAGTATAATGTATTTTAATCTGAAATAGAAAGCAGATCGTTACGAATTCCCATTTTGCAATCTATGAATATACTTTAGTACATTCATTATATTGTATAAATGTTACATAGAAATTGGTCATTCTTATTTTTATTGGCCATTGTTATAATTTAAGTGGAAGAAATGTGTTATTTCTGATAATATCCAGAAAAGAATAAAATGGTTAAGTGCCAAATTATAGATCTAAGTATACTGTTGTTCTCAGGAGTAAAATGTGAAAATGTATCAAATATAGTCATTGGGGCCATATTAGCTAAGGAAAGCATTAGTTATCTCCAGTTATTTTCTTCAAACTATAGATAATATGCCCTCAAGTAGAAAAGAAATCCTTATCTGAAATGGTTCACTGTGGAAAGTATCTCTTATGAGAAATGTATGAGAATTTAACATTTTAGTAATATTTAGTTGGTAGAAAAATTAGCATCAAAATAAAAACATGAGCTTTGGGGCCAAGGCACAATTGAAAATTCAAAGAGTTTGCCACCTATGTGAGAAAATGCTGAGAAATGCCTTTAAGTTACCTGGTGTAGCAATCTTAAAATCCATGTGGCAAAAATAAAATAAAATAAAAAATCCACGTGGCCAAATTGACACTAATTTGAAAATATGGAAGTGTTTTCTCATTTTAGCTGATCAGCCTTTCAGGGATAACCAGAAATGTGACATCCTATTCCACAGATCTATCGATATTACTGTCTGTTTCATAAGGATCATTGGACTAGTTAGAGCTGCCTTCCGACAAAAGGTTAGCCATTTCTCTGGAGTCAGTAAGCAGAAAAATGAAGTAGAATTTGTGAGTTTAGCTCTTCAAACATTGCAGTTAGTCTAATGACATTTCCTTCAAGATGCAAGGTAAGGATCTTCAGTGCAGTGAAAAAGCTACACATCGATAACTTGAATAGGAGAGGTGATGTGGTGTGGTTCTGCATTTGTTGACTCATCCCCCAAGGTAGAAATGGGAGGTATTAGATAAACTTACAGTAAAAGTGAGCAGACATCGATTGTACACCAACCAAGTTGTCTACCTCTGGCTACTCTTCCCAATAATCCTGCAAGACCAATAACATTATACACATTTCTCAGATTAAGACACGGTGAGTAAAGCTTTTATCTACAAATAGATGAAGAAAGTTGCTAAAGTAGCCAGCCACGAAGATTAGAGGCAGAGATGATGCCCCTCCCCTACTGCACACGCATTCTCACCAGCAATCAGGGAATGGGTTATTATGACTCATAGGCCATGCCTTTGTCTCCCTACGTTTGCTTAATTGAACAAACTTTGTCTTTCTCCCTGCACACTGTAGTATGACAAAATCTCCCTTCGGTTCAGGAGGTGATCTTCCAGCTAATATTGTTTTCGTGTCACCAACAGCCACCACCTTGAAACTTCTTATTCCTTTGCTTCTCAATTTCTTCCCATTCAGGCAGCAGTTACTGGGTATGCTCAGTAGCCAGGCTCCCTTTTCAATGTTAATGAGAAGAGTTAGGTTATAAAAATCCAAGCTTTAAGGAAATGCCTCCTATTTTCAGGAAACCCTTTCTAAGATAGCCCGATTTCATTCTCTGCAATCTACTGTCTTTGTTTGTATTATATGTATGGCTGCTCTTGGTCTTCCCTCTCCTACCCTTCACCCTGTCCTACATCAGAAGTCTTACCTGGCACACTCCCCTAGCACAAGGGGTCTTATCACAGCTGCTAACTGATATTTCTCTCTCCTCACAATGTTAGCCCTGGGAGGACAGGAGCTCTGCTTATTCAGCCTTGGAATCTGTACTTAGTACAGTGTTGGCTACAAAGCAGGTGTTTGCTGAGTTTTAGAACAAATAATACTATTAAGTTAAATACATAAAATTTAAAATTATGTGACATAGCACTCCTTATATTTGAATTTATGTGATTATGAACCTTTATTGAAAGCAACTATGTTCAGGACCCGATACTAGACAAAGAATGTATATGTATGTGTGTTTGTGTGTGTGTGTTTGTATCCTCAGGGGGGAAAACAAGTTTAAAAGCTATGACTGATATTATTCATTACCATACAAGGTAGGAGATAGTAAGTACCACTGTAGAAATATGAAGGGTATATAAAGTTAGGTGGAGACAGTAAGATTATTAATTTTTATCAAACTCATGAAATCATGGTATTTTATTCAATCTGTTACACAAAAGTCAAAGGTGACTAGGAAAAATTAAATGTGCTACTGGGTGTAGTTTAAATCACTAAAAAATCATTTATATAGGGTGGCACCTGTGGCTCAAAGAGTAGGGCGCCAGCCCTATATGCCAGAGGTGGCAGGTTCGAACACAGCCCCAGCCATAAACTGGGGGGGGGAAAAAAAAGTCATTTATGTTTTCACTTGACTCATTTTTTGATGCATTTACCACGTGCTGAGTGGCTTTGTGCTAGGCAAACTATGATAAGACGCTGTGCTGAGTGTCTTTTAACTGTCTTTCCCCATCTACCCTCTTCTCCCCAGGAGGCTGAGCTGTACAGATGACAACTATGGATAGTCTTACACTGTGTTCCCCTTCTAGTTCAGGCAGTAGGAAGCCTCCATCAGAAGATTCATGGGAAGACAGGCTCCTCTGGGCCTGGCCCCTCAGGTGGGCTGTGTCTTCTGGCTCTAAGCCTCTCAATGTCATCTCTCTTCCTGGGTCCCACACTACTTCCACCCCTCATGCTTTATGAGCTGGGGGTGTGAGTAGCTCTACTATCCCCTGCAGTTTCCCTCATCCCCACCTAAACCTTTGTAAACAGTCTCTTTCTTAACCATCCCCAAATTACATTACTTTTGAGTTTCCATCTGTTTACTATTTAATACCCTGAGTGGTAAGAAGACAAACGTTTATGACTTTGCTAAGTTTTCTCCCATGTCAACTCTTTCATTTGGGTTGAAGATTATCATATTCAAATAAGCAGGTCAGGCTTCAGAATAATGCTCTTTGGAGTGAGGAAAAGCATTCAATTTTAATAAGTCAGAATGAACAAAAGAGCTTTCCACAGGAATAGTCCTGTTACACTCTGGACAGGACATTGAAATTCCAGGTCCCACTTTTTTGTAGTGCAGCTTTTCCTATCCTGCCTTGTATCTTTTCTGGAAATCTGAACTCAGATTGAGACAACTGGAATTGTTGGTGAAATAGTGTGTAAAATTTAAGAGTTCTCACAACATAGAATAAGCAGGTATCTGTGGTGTGTCATGCAGAGGGGAAATTTTACCATTTTTCATGCATAAGTAGCCTAAAATATACATATTTTTAGCTCAGAACAGATATACTGCCATTGTTTCATTTTTGGCACAAGTACTTGAAAGATTGATTTTTTAACACTATCTATATTAAATCTATAACTCTGTGTATAATGTGTGTGTGTGTGTGTGTGTGTGTGTGTGTGAGGTATTTTTTTCATTTCTCAATTGGATGATAGATCCCGTTCCAAGGTTATGCTAAATATTTGTGCTATCAGAATTGCTGTTTCAACTTAACATGTGCCTTTTTACTTCTCAAAGGCTACGGCTGGTTTAAATAATTATGAAAGTGAATAATATTTCAAGTAATAATACTATTTCAAATATTTTTTCAAAACAAAATACTTAACATTACATATAAAGGTCTAATAACCACCCACACTTGTAGCTGACCACCATTTAAAAATGCTTCATGTATATTTCTCTCATGTAATCCTCGGAAGAACCCCGCAAAGTCAAACAGAGGTCTTCAGAGTATTGGTCTAATGTTCCCTACTGCTGCTGGATGCCCTTTAAAGACAATCATCTCGCCGAAGGGCTATGGATGCTGTTGAAGTGATTTGAGCAGGAGGACTGTGTAGGAAATGGACTGAAGGGAGTCAAAAGGGAGCGGGTAGACAAGTTGGCGTCTCCAGCAAAAATCCAGATGAGAGATGGCGTGGGGCCTGAGTGACACCAATAGTGATGGAGAAATATGGGCAGGCTCAAGATGCAGTGCAGCAGAAGACTAGGTAAGTGTTAGTGAAGTAAATCTTATTCAATTCATAAAGATTAGGATATAAAATTTCTTTCACAGAATTCCAAAATTAAGCAACAGTTACCTCTGTAGGGTAAAATTATGGTGGGTTTTTATTTCTGCCTGCTTATAATTTGCTGTCTTTAAAATTATCCCTAGGTATTTTTAAAAATTATTTCAGAATATTATGGGGGTACAAATGTTTTGGTTGCACAAACTGATTTTGTACCATTTGACTCAAAGTTGTAAGTGTGCCCATCACCCAGACAGTGACCTTGTACCCTGTAGATCTGATTTTACCCCTCCCCTCCTTGTCCCTCCTATTTATTTAAATTTGACAAACGTTATTTCAATATGTACACATGTGTTAATTGATTCGTTCTAATTTAACAGTGAGTACATGAGTTTGTTTTTCCATTCTTGTGATACTTCACTTAGAACAGTGGTTCTCAGCCTTCCTAATTGCTGCGTTGTTATAAATGGAACAAAGGGGTCAGCTTTTGAGAACGGTTGACTTAGAAGAATGGTTTCCATTTCTATCCAGGTTGTTACAATGCTATTAGTTCACCATCTTTTCTCATGGCTGAGTAGTACTCCATGGTATACATGTACCACATTTTGTTAATCCACTCATGAGTTGATAGGAACTTAGGTTGTTTCCGCACCACATCTTTGCATTTGTGAATTGTGCCATGATAAGCATCCAGGTGCAGGTGTCTTTTTTACCTTTGGATAAATACCCACTAGTGTGATTGCTGGGAGGGCTACTTTTAATTACTTGAGGAATCTCCATACTACTTTGCATAGGCATTGTATGAGTTTGCAGTTCCAACAGCGTATGAGGGTTCCTGCCTCCTTGCATCCAGGCCAGCATGTGTTGTTTTGGATAGGTATTTCTTTTTGAATTATAATTTTCCTTTAAAAAAGAAATACAAAGAACATACTTTCCTATGCAAAGTAAATTAAGTTAATCAATTAAGCAGGGTGTAATAAATTTAAAGTACTAAACTTTGAAGACTTTCAGGGTCTTGTATTTAAATCTGTGAGCAGAAATAAATAGTCCAATTATAGTTTCTCTTTAAGAGTCAAAAAACTTCAAAATTGCTCTGTCTGTAGAAAACAGAGTGGGAGCCATGTTATAGCTGTATACATACAGGTATTACAAATGTGTAGTTAATAACTTATAAACCTTATTTATGAAGAAATTGACCAGCATTATTTTATAATTAATTAAATGCTGAGTTAATGATAAAGCAAAAATTTTGTAATATATTCTTATGATGGGTAACTGTAATACTCTTCAATATTTTTGTTATTGCTGTTAATCTTTTTAGGTCTGATTTGAAAATAAAATGGAGGTTAGAATCAGTTGTTTGGGACTCTCATAAAAATGTTGACATATCAGAAAAACATTCTTCAAATCTCTGCATCAAGACCGTAAATGTAATGCAATGTATCTAGACTCACTGAACCATCCTGCCTGTTTTTGTTCACTGAGAACAGGTTATCAGTAGGGCAAGTAGCATTATTGACAACTGCAGATTATCGCCTCACAACCTGCGTGTGCCCTTCCCAACTCATTTCCTAGAGAAGACGGAGAATTTCTCCTTTCATTATCCTTTGGCACTAAGAGTTAAGCGATGCTTAATTTGTCTTTAAAAAAAGGAATATGTACTGTGTTAAGTGGTGCAAATAATAAACCTGGATCTTTAAAGGCTGCGAAGTCAGTTTTCATAAACCTCTAAGCATAAAAGTTTCTGTTATTTATAGAGGGGTGGCCATACAGGAGTGTATTGTTTAAAACAGGTGAGCCAGCCAGGCATGGCCCAAGCATCTGCTCTACCCCTGCTGGTTCTAAGACCTAGGATAAGTCCTTTATCCTCTCTAAGCCTCAAGTTCACCGTCAGTGAACTGGATAGCATAGTAATTCCTACCCCCATTGGACTGCTATGAGACTATAAGTCAGTGGTTCTCAACCTTCCTAACGCCACAATGTATTTTCATTGTTATAAAGGGGTCACGACCCACAGGTTGAGAACCGCTGCATAATACCTGTGAAGCACTTTGCACACAGCAGTCTCTCAGTAGATGTTATTCCTACTGCATTGTTACTGTTACTAAATGTACTCCATGTAAAAAATGCCCCTTTCTTCTGTAAAACATTAAAAAAAAAGGGAGCCCCTCAGGACGCAGCTGTCCCAGCAAGAAAATCAATAGCAGAGTGCCTGTGAGCTGTACTTCCACATTCATGG
This sequence comes from Loris lydekkerianus, assembly GCA_963574355.1. Lineage (NCBI taxonomy): Eukaryota > Metazoa > Chordata > Mammalia > Primates > Lorisidae > Loris > Loris lydekkerianus. Next base: position 8,245 of record CAUYPK010038410.1, read on the forward strand.
AGGCTCTCAGAGTAACTGAGAAACCAGTAACACCTGAATGCTTCACCCCCTTTCTCCAGACATTCTTTGGTTGTCAAATCATACATTTATTGAGCCCCTGCTGTGTACAAAGCCCTACATGGGGTTTAGAGAAAATTCTCTCTTCCAGGGAGCTAAAACAACTATATCAGGAGAAAGAACAATCATACAAGGTAGCTTTTGCTAGATGCCAGACGAGACCAAAGGTCAAGTGATAAAGGCTTTCAGAGAAGGGAGAGATCGCTGTGGACAGGAGGGTTAACAGGCTTCAGGAAAGAGGTGTGGCTCAAAGTGGGCTTTCAAGAATGTGTGGTGTGCAAGTGAGAAGAGAAGAGGGGCTGTGTCAGCAAGAGCAGAGGTCACCTTGACAAGGACGCCCATCATTGTGGAGCAAAGAGATGCTTTCAAGGTGTGGTCCCAGAAACAGCAGCCCGAGATCACCTGGCCCATCATTCAGTTTGGACTGCCATGACAAGATACCACAGCCTGGGCGGCTACACACAGAAATGTGTTTGCTCAGTGTGTTTGCTCTGAAGTCTGGAAAGTCCAAGATCAACATGCTGGCAAATTCAGTTTCTGGCTTGCAGATACTCTCCTTCTCACGGAGTCCTCACTTGGCTGAGAGGGAGAGCACAAGCTTTCTGGTGTCACTAATCCTAATAAGCCCTCGGCCCACTTTTGACCTCATATTAACTGTAACGACTTCCTTAGGAGCCCCATCTCTGAATACAGCAGGCTGGGGGTTAAGTATTCAATATTTGAATATAGGGGAACTCAGCCTTCTGTCCACAACAACGGGGCAATTTTTAGAAATGCAAAATCTTTGAGCCTGATTCCAAAACTGCTGAGTCAGAAACTCTAAGAGTGGGGCTCACAAGCCTTGTGGGCATCTGAGACCACCAGAGTAAAGACTCAGTAGTACGTAGGGGAGTGAGTAGAGGGAGATGAAAGGAGTAGATTGTTACGAGAACCTGGCAAGTCAGGATCAGGATAGTGGGGATTGGTCTCAGTGGAAGGCCCAGAAGGAGAGAAGTCTAACAGGTTAACATAAAGGACTCATTGTGCCATCTGTTTTTGAAAATCAAGCAGGTAATGGAGGAGGACGACTTTTGGATAAGTTGTATGGCTTGAGAAGTAATAACAGAATGGACAAATATGATAAATACCACAAAGGAAGGACCTATAAGTCATTACGAGGTAAAGCAAGCAAAGAAGCAAAGGAGAAATAATGGTCGACTTAGGTGATTTGTAGATCAACCTACCACTGACCATAATGCAGATGCTTAGATGGGGTGCTATTTGGAGGTAAATGATAAACTCAGTTTTATTTATTTCTGTCGTTGTTAATAACATGCTATTTAGGTGACTGTGTCCACCTAAATTTGCCACCACCGGAAAATGAGACATGTAGTTAAGAGAGCAGTCAGGTCTGAAACTCCATTCAGGAGCTGATTATTGAATCCTATGGAGTTGTTGCAAGTTCTGAGAAAGGGCACACAGGGAGAGAGAATGAGCAAACTCACAAAGGAAGGAGAAAGGGCTATGGGAATGGGTGAAGATGGAGATGAGACATTTAAATATTTGTTGGCTAAGGCCTCAGGAGGTCTCTGAGTTTGAGCACCGCGGAAGGGACGCATTTGCAGCTGTTTGTGAGTAATGAGTAATCACTGTAATGAGTAATGAGTAATGAATTTCAGTCACCACTACTGTGAGGGCCACCTGAAAGACTTAAAGATATTGTTCATTTATATGTACTTAAGTAATGCATTAAGTCATTCAGGGTTTCTGTAACAGTAAAGTACAGGTGGTTCTTTAACAACTGTACCCATCAAGGTGGATTTCTCCCTAATCAGGAATCTCACCCCACCCGTATTCCAGCTGGAATTAAAAAACAAAACAAACAAAAACAATTGTACCCACCAAAATTACTTGGAGGGTGTGTTGCAGCACAGAATCCTAGACCCCACCCTTAGAGATTCCCATTCAGTAGGACTGGGTGAGGTCTGAGAATCTGCATTTATAACAAGCTCCAGGTGTCTTTGATGCTGCTGGTTCCAGAGCCACAATTTGAGAACCATGGTTAAGCCTTCCACTGAGCCACGCTGATGAGGGCACATGTAGTCAATTTGAGATAACTTGGCTGAGAACTATAAGCTTAGGAAATTTTCTTAGCAATGTGTTTACAGACTGAAACCTCTAAATGAGTGATTTTCAACTGGTGTGCCATGGCACACAGGTGTGCGATGAGAAGATCTTAGGTGTGCCACAAAAATTGTTTTAAATAATTAAATTAATTGTGAAAGACATTCAGAGCATGGTAAGAATATTCTTTGTTTTCCTCTTTTTTTATCAACATAATTTAAGTGTGCCATTGAAGTTTAACTCTATGTTCAAAGGTTCTGTGAGGTTAAAAAAGGTTGAAAAACACTGCACTAGAGAAAAGGAGCAATTGAAATCATAACAGAAGAGTATAGAGTCGATTAAAAAAATTTTCCTTTCCAAATAAAAGCATGTGTGTTATCGCCTCAAAAGAAGATCCTCAGGTAGGCAGCATGAAAACAACAAAAAGAAATAAAACTGAAAAATGAAGAGAAGTCCTTTATGAAAGAAAAGCAAATATATTTTCATACTTCCCAAAGGTGAAGTTCAGCTCTACCTTGTTTTCTTTTTCCCTTTTTTTTTTTTTCTCACCTCTTAGCTTTCACATAAAATGATACTGCCTTTTTACATATAATTTAAGAACCTAGAAACTTGATTTCTGCTTATTCAAAGTACGGGAGTTATTTTCAGTGACATTTTTGTTCATATGTAAATAATTTAAGAGGTAGGATTTGTGGGAATTTGCTATATATAGTCGCTGCCTCAGCATGCACTTTTAGTCCTGATGTGAGTTGTTTGAAACCTGGTCTTACCTCATTACCTTAGGTCTGGTTAAAACTTTTCATCTCCATGGTTGTTTGTGATATTTGTTCTTCATGCCACTGACCCACAACACCCCACAATGACTGACCACCATCAAACCCAGTGGCGAACACCAGCCATGGAAATAAGTTCCCTCTTCCCATATCTTTTCTCTAAAGTAACCAATCCACACCCTGCCTCTGCAAGAGAGACTCCAACCCAGGGCATCAAGAAGGCATAGTCCCCCAGGCCCTCCATCTGCACTCTCACCACCTCCAGACATCCCCTCAGCCTCCTGGCAGGGCCCACGCCCTCACCTCTCTGAGATCTGTATGTCATCCATGGCTTCTATTTCAGGCATTTGAGTTTCACTTCCTCACTGTGTCAGCTGACTGAACACACCAGAACCCAACTTTCCCTGTTCAGGGCTCACCTAGAGAGTGGTTGGCTTAACATTCTCCACAGAGAGATTTCAAGACCAAATTAGAGAGAAACATAAAAACATATAGATCACAACAGAAAGCGTGGTTGTTCACTGAACAATATATGTTTATACTGTAAACCATGTTTATGATGGACGTAGACCCACCAGACCCACTCTGGCTTGGAATGGCATCGCTATCTTGTCCTATGCAGTCATGCCTCATTTCACTCTATTTTCCACTTGAAGTCATTCCATTCTCTTTGTTTAGAAACACCTTGAATTTTCTTTAACTGAAAAGGCAAAGTAACTAGATAGAGCATTCCCCTTAGCAATCATAACCCCCAGTGCAGAACGAATAATACAAAACAAAACTACAAACACTATATCCTGCCTCATTAAAGGAAGGTTAGAAAATGGTGCTGAAAGGCAGATGTCACCAGGAAGCAATTCAAGAGCAAAAGGATGGATAACTGGAAAGCAAGAAAGCTAATTTTTCTTTTCTTTTGAAGTTAGCCAATTTGGAAATTACTGCTAAATGTTAAAGTCTGTTGGTATTTACAGCAAGGTTTGGGAATGCTAAGCAAACATTCCAGTGCAAATGTTCCTTATGGAAAGTACACCCGTGACCTTCCACTGGGTCCCCTCGAGGACCGTGATATATCTATACCCTGATGGGGAACATTAACCATTTTCAGATAGGAGACTGAGCTTCAGGGTGAGAGCCAGTGAAATTGGATGACATATGAATCACATAGATCATAAGTGGTGGAACTGAATTCAAATTCTTCCAACTATAAGTACAGGGCATTTTCCAGTAATCTTCCCATAAACCAAAAGCATAAAAAATTTCCAAATATTCAAAGTGATGCTATGCCCATCTAAGTAAAACCAATTTTGGTTTATAGTTTTTATT
>CAUYPK010038415.1:0-16587 GCA_963574355.1 Loris lydekkerianus
CTTCCATTCTTGGGATACTTTACTAAGAAGAATATGTTCCAGCTCCATCCATGTAAACACAAAGGAGGTAAAGTCTCCATCTTTCTTTAAGGCTGCATAATATTCCATGGTGTACATATACCACAATTTATTAGTCCATTCATGGATTGATGGGCACTTGGGTTTTTTCCATGACTTAGCAATTGTGAATAGGGCTGCAATAAATATTCACAACAGAAACTTCTCTTGGAAATTAGTGGTCCTGGGAAGAATAGTAGGAAGTAAGTTTAAATGGGCAGGTCAGGACCAGACTGGGTCCTGTCACAGACACTTTGTGCCAAACACATTATGCCATGGGGTCAGCGCTGGGCTTTCAGAGACTAGGTGGGCCACAGAGGACACGCCAGAGCCACCAGGAGGCTCCTGCACAACAGGGCAAGGACTGTGAGGACAGGGGAGTGGCTCACACAGGGACAGGGGGGAGGACAGGCAGCGCAGAGAGGTGGCAGGCTGAGTGAAGGGGCAGTCCAGAATGGTGTTGGGGTTTCAGGGGTGGTGACTGGGGGAACATGACACCTGCATCTGGTATGAGGATGGTGGAGCCAGGCAGGCGGGGGTCTGCCAAGGAGGGTGTGCACCGGCTTTGTGCCAGCTGAGTCAGAGACTGAGACAGAGCAGAGCTGGCACTCCAACCTGGCAGAGCTGCAGGCACTGGTCATGGGAAGAGCAACGAGGAGCCTGGTGACAGGTGACCCCGGAAGGATGGGTGACGGGTGACCCAGCAAGGATGGGTGATGGGTGACCCAGGATGGATGGGTGACAGGTGACCCAGGAAGCCTGGGTGACAGGTGACCCTGGAAGGATGGGTGACGGGTGACCCAGTATGGAAGGTTGACAGGTGACCCCGGAAGGATGGGTGACAGGTGACCTCGGAAGGATGGCTTCCTTGGGAGAGGAGTTACCTCACACATGGTAGTGATGCATGGGAGTTGCTCAGGGTTGTCTGTGACCCAGGGATCCCCATCCTCTGGTCCCTGAGACCTCCCTCTAGCCCCTCTCCCTCCCCCTGGGAGCCCAGGTAGCTGATGAACATCCCTTGGGAGGGGTTCCTCTGCCTGCAGGCACTGCCAGAGTCCACCTTGCTGGGCAGACTTCTCTGAGGATCGGTCTGGGACCTGTGTCCTCAGCTTACTGGCACATTTAAACCGATGATGGGAGATTGTCACATTGCACACCTGTGCTGTGTGTGACTGGAGGGCCATTTAGGAACTTAGTCTGGTTTCCTCCCTGCCAGGGTCTGTGTATGGGACATGGAGCTCTACCCTAGGGGTCAGTCCCTGCTGCTCTGTGCTGGCCCTGCCACACCCACCAGTCCCCACACTAGCTTTGTGAAGTCAGCTGAGCCCTCTCCTCACCCGGGAGATTTCGGTCCCTGTTTCCCTTTGATCCTCCTCTGCAGAGGGGCATAGTCTGCCACACTGCAGGCCGGGTTTGCTGTGCAGTCTCTGCCATGGCAGGATCTCAGCGTCCCTGCACCTGTCAACATGGGGGACACACTCGGAAAGTATTGAGGAAGAAATGGAGGGCCAGGGACCACCTAGATCTGTGCTCCAGCCTGCCGGGTCCCCAAGTGTCTAGAGGCTTGGAGACAGTCACCTGGGCTACTCGACCACCCTTCCTAGAGGCCAAGGGAGAAACCTTCCCTCTGATCTCACTGAGTGTCAAGTTGCCCAGGCTTTGAAAACTAAGAAAGGATCCCCACCTGGGCTCTCCTGGCCTCCTGCCTGCCCCTTTCTCCACCAGCTTGTCTTGCTCTGCCCTTATTTCCTCAGCCACAGGGCTGTTGGGACACACACCTGGGGACTGAGCCCTTTCCTGTAAACATGACCTGGTTCCGCTACCTGTAGGTTGCCCCACATCCCTCAAGCTGAGGACAGACTCTGTTCCCTCATCACACTTCCCTAATTCCTTTTTTTTTTTTTTTAATTAAATCATAGCTGTGCACATTGATATGATCATGGGGCGTCATACACCAGCTTCACAGACCGTTTGACACATTTTCATCACACTGGTTGACACAGCCTTCCTGGCGTTTTCTTAGTTGTTGTGCCCAATTCCTGATACTTACCGTCTGGAGGCCAGCTCAGCCGCTCTTACTCTCCCCAGGGGTCCCCAGGCTTCCTGGCCAGGGGGAGTGCTTCCCACCCTCATGGTCAGCTTGACACCATGCAGGGTGAAGTTGTCGCTCACTGCTACCTTTAGTCTCCTTCCGTGGCCTGGGCAGGACCTTTAGCAACATCCCACACCTCAGTTTCCCCATCTGTCAAATCGAGGTAACTGTAATGCCCAGTTCGCAAGGTTGCTGGGCATATCAGTGGGATCTGTGGGTATAAACACACTAAGTCTGATGCTGCCGTGGGGTAAGGCGCTGCCCTGCCAGGTCACACAGGACAGTGCCTGGGGAATAGGAGGTGTGAGCTGACTGGTTGAAAGCTTGTCGCATTGCGCTTGTATGTCAGAAGCAGCCCTATTTCCTGTTAGAGGTTGATTCACCTCATACCAAGGAAGTGAGACTGCATTTGGTTAATTTGATTACTTTGCCTTCTTCTGAAAAGGATTTAAAGTGGCTGAGTGTGATAAAAAGAATTTCTGTGTCAGATTAGGGGAAGGCCCCAAGATCCATTTCCTATTCCTTTATCCCCTCAATAAGTATCAGTTTGCCACTTGGTAAGTTTCTGGTCCTAGGGGTATGAAAGTCCACGTGATTTCTTTTCTAAAGGGGCTCCACTTCCTAAAGAAAAGACAGGTGATAAACAACAAATGTTAACATGGCAGGGCAGATACGGAGGAGGACACTGATCTGGGTGGCCGAGGAGAAGTGGGTGTTGCTGCTGGGTGGGACAGGGCGTCAGGGATGGACTTGGCTCAGGTGGTGGCCTGAGCTGGACCAGGGAGGACAAAGAGGGGATTATGGGGCCGGGAGACATTTCAGGCAGAGACAAGAAGTGTATGCTGTCACACCACTTCACAAGTCACCTCAGTCATATGATGCACTGAGTGCTGTGGCCTCAGGTCCCTCCGGAGTAAGATTAGAATTATCAGCATGCAAACCTCCTGGGGTCTCTGTGAGAACTCAATGACCTGATAAAAGTCAAGCACTCAGCCTAGTTCCTGGCATGTGGTAAGTGTGCCAGGAACATTAATTGTCACTTGACCCTCATTTGTTCTGGTGACTTCTTGTTGTGTGTGCTGGGCACTGTGCTGGCTCCACGCTGGCCCATAGTCATGACTGCAGGGTACAGGCCGCAGGGCCGTGGCTCACGTTCTGCACCTTGCTGTCTTGCCTGGGCACCACTCCCAGCACAGCATACGTATTTTTGTGTAAACTTTTAATTAAAATATAATACATATTAGAAAACTACATCCAAAGTCTTGACATTTTGCATCTCTTATTAACCCTCATAACAACATTATGAAGTAGATTCTTTGAATGTGAAAACATCTAAGAGTATTTTAAAATTATAGTAAAACATGCATAAACCCAGCTCCGTGGTGTTAAGTACACTCCTGTTGTTGTGTGACCTGCCTCCAGAGCTCCCTTTACCTTCCAACACTGAAACTCTACAGGCATGAACAGACATGCCCCATTGTCCCCCACCCCTGGCAGCCACCACTCTACTTTCTGTTTCTATGAAGTTCTTATTCGAAAACCTCATGTAAGTGGAATCACAGTATTTGTCTTTTTGTGATTGGCTAATTTAACAGGATAGTGTTCCAAATGCTCATCCATGTTGTAGCATCTCCCAGAATTTCCTTGCCTTTTCAAGGCTAAATAATATTCCATTGTTGTGTATAGACCCCATGGGAGTGTTCCTCCTATCTCTCCTGCTGGGCACTGCTATCCAGCAAATGTCTTCCTCTTTCCCCTGTTAACCAACCTCCCCATCTATCAGAAATTTTCACTCTGTGCCAGGCTGTGATTGCCACATTTACCTGGTTGAGAAACTAGAGGCTGTAGCAATGCTGGAAGGGAGGAGTAGCCATCTCTGAATGGCCCAAGGCTGTGGGCAGCTGGCCAAGCCTACCCGCTATAAAAGGGAGCTGAGACTCAGCCCTGCATATCTTTTGTCAACTGTCTTTCAGAAGACCTGGTAAGTGGGACTGGCCAGGTCTGCCCTACACTTTTGGGCTTCCTTTGGGAAGCACTGAGGAAGAGAAGCAGCCTTCTCTGGAGAGGAGAGAGATAGCTCATGGAGGTGCAGAGCAAAACCCCCAGCTCCTGGGGAACGTGGGAGACTGGGATAAGAGAGGAGAGGGGTTCTCTAGCATTTCCTAGGGAGTGAGAGCACACTTGTTTCCTAAGCTGGGCCCTTCTCAGGGAGACTGAGGGTGCAGGAGAGTTGGCAGGCACTGCGTGTGTGTGTGTGTGTGTGTGTGTGTGCGTGTGTGTGTGTGTGTGTGTGTGTATCCCACTGTTCCCACCCGTTTCCCTATCATCCTCCCACTGCGTGTGTGTGTGTGTGTGTGTGTGTGTATCCCACTGTTCCCACCCGTTTCCCTATCATCCTCCCACTGCGTGTGCGTGTGTGTCTGTGTGTGTGTGTGTGTGTGGTACCCGTTTCCCTATCATCCTCCCACCCTTCCCATCAAAGCCATAACTGTCTGCTGGGTTGGGCTGTTTGGATGGCACAGGCCAGGACAAAGCCATTACAGGGACAGTAGCCCTCTGAGAGTCCCCTTGGCCCTTACTCTGCCCTGGGCAGATGTGGCAGCCCTGTCACAGGATTCCCATGTGCTTCCTTTTTTCAGGTGGGGCAATACCTTGGGCATCATGTCGACCGATCTGGAGTGTGCCTTAAACTCAGTCATTAATGTATACCACACATACTCCCTGCGGAGGGGGAATTATCACTCCATCTACAGGGAAGACCTGAAGAGTTTGCTGGAAACTGAGTGTCCTCAGTACATGAAGGTGAGGGGTGCTGGGTGTGGTCGGGCTCTTGTCATCAAGGGCCCTCCAAGCTGCCCACTGCAGGCGGCCCTGCCTTGGCTCTGTCTGAGATCTTTACCCTCTGGCTTCTTTCTCCTCAACCTTGACAGAAAAAGGATGCAAATACCTTGTTCAAAGAGTTGGATATCAACAGCGATGGTGCAATCAACTTCCAGGAGTTCCTGGTCCTGATGGTAAAGGTGGGCGTGGCAGCCCATGAAGACAGCCACAAAGAGTAGCAGAGCAGGCGGGCTGGGCCGGGCCCAGGCGTGTGTCTGCAGAATAATAAAGTCACTGATACCTCAGGTCTCTCTTGGGCTCTTGCTTTTCTCTTGTGGGATTAGGTTCCTGGGGGAGAAGGGAGGGTCAAAAAACCAGAAAGAAGAAATGAAACCTCCAGCGTCCCCACCAGCACCTCTCATAAGCCTTCCCTTCTTGGTGTGGGCTCCACTCTCCCCAGCCTGTCTCTTTCAGCTTCACAGTCCTGAGTCACTGGTTCTAGACCTTAAGGATTCTAAAGAGTCCATGATGCTATAGCCAGTGATTTTACTAGTACTTCCTAAACAGATGATTTGGGAACAAGGTGATATAAAGAAAACAGGTTCTGTTCTCTAAGCTAAATTTTAGTTTTCAGCTAAATGTCTTAGATGCAGCTCTTTAGTAATTAGGGTGATAATTACATAAGCACAAGTGCGCACGCGCGCGCGCGCGCGTGTGTGTGTGTGTGTGTGTGTGTGTGTGTGTAAGAGAGAGAGAGAGAGGGACAAGTTGGCTCTGTGTGTAATGACTAGATGCACAACGCCCACTTAGAGTCCTACATTAAGCAATGCCAGGGTAGCCTCCCAGTTCCACACCAACACTTCGGATTTTGGAATCTTTTCCTCTCTCCCACTGCCAATCTCCCAACTTGATTAGATAACAAAGGAATGGACAGATAGGGCACAACATTCATAAAACTCAAGTCAAAGAATAGGTTACTCAAATGTTGCCCTGTGGGACTCTGTGCTCTTATAATCAGTGAATTATCTAGAACAAGGTCCCAGTCATTACATCCATGCATTTTTCAAGGGCTGGTACATTTTTCAAGGCCAGGGGATGAACGGGCACCTTTGACCAGAGCTTAACCCCCAAACTGGGTTTCCGTGCTGTGGCTTGGGGGATTTTCTGTTGTTCACATTGGGTGCTGAAGCAATGGTGTTAGTGATGGGAAATAGGACAGAGGGCTGTCACCAGAATCACTAAACTGGGGTCCTTAACTTGTCTGTTGTTGGTATCTCCAAAATGGAATTGAATTCAGTGTATCATTTGAGTATGTGCATATAGGAACATTCTTCCATGCCTCCCAGCAGAGTCTCATAATGTCCACTACTGTTTTTACTAATGTTACTGTGGGGAATTCCTGTTGTTGTTTTGGGTGGGTGGGTGGACTGTTTGTGGGGACATGGTTGCCAAGGGCTAAATCAGTTCCAACCCTGCAGTCCGCACCCCTCCATAGCTCCCTGCTCTGTAAAGCCGGGGTTCATTGTGCCCTGGGAGATAAAGGCTGCTCAGGGTCCCCCTGTAGTGCACAAGGCCCAGAGCCACTGCACACACAGCGGAGGCCCTTTGATCCTCTCTGGGATAATTTATTGTGTCTGAGACCCCAGGAGCACAGGCCCAAGACAGGAATCCAACTCTAGGGTGGAGAGGTGTTCTTTATACTCAAGAGGAGAAGAGAAGGTGGGCAATGTTTCAGGATTTTAGAAGCAAATCCCTCTCCCACTATTAACCAAATGTCAGTTCGATTAGCTGGCTTCCAACTCTGAGGATTACACACTAGATCACTGGGCTTTTTGTTTGTGGTAAATTTTAGTCATATTGAAATGCAAGTGAACAGGATAAGTAGGTAGTTCAAACCCTCATTCACCAATACCAGCCAGTTTTATTATCTGCTAACATATATGGGTCATTACGAAAGTTTTGAGATACACAAAAATCAAGAAACATAAAATCTGCATGGTCGGAAACAAATGAGACCCTCACAGGGACACTGACAAGCCGAGCAAGTGGAACCTGCACAAGTGAATCCCAAGGGCGCTGTCAGCTGTGTGTCTTGGACACAAAACAATGGTGCATAACACAATCTGTCCGAAAACTTTTGTATTGACCCATGTACTGGTGAAAGTGGCTGGGAGCCAGCTGAAAGTTAAGATTGGGACCTAAAATGGGATGGGTGGATCTTGTCATCAGAATATGGAGATGGGCTTCTGCTGGACAAGTGGGAAGGCCCAGGGACTGAACTGCGCCCCTCTCGGTTCTGCTGCAGCGTGTCTCCATCATCCCCACAGCCTCCACCACAGTCAGGAGCACGGAGCACCCTCTCCGCCAGGCAGCAGTGTGGCCATGCAGTTCTGGGAGGCACCACAGTGATCTTGCTATGATTTCCTCAGGCACATGGTCCAAAGGTGAGCCCCTGGCCCACACATGGTGGCTGAGGCAAAGAAAAATGAGAAAAGTGTCAGCGTTCACCAAGCCTCATCACAGGCCTCACTGAACAATTAAGGGATGTAATGGGAGAAAGGTAATAAAGGAACATGAAATAGGAGAGCGCCCCAGCTCTGCCTCTTAGTTACCCACACTGGCAGTGGTGAAGGTGGTGTGTGGGGGTGGGGGTGTGTGTGTGGGTGAAGGTGTTGTGTGGGTGTTGTGGTGTGTGTGAAGGTGGTGTGTGTGGGTGGTGGTGTGGGGGTGTGAAGGACGTGTGTGGAGGTGGTGGTCCGGGTGAAGGTGGTGTGTGGAGGTGGTGGTCCCGGTGAAGGTGGTATGTGGGGGTGGTGGTGTGTGTGAAGGTGGTATATGGGGGTGGTGGTGTGTGTGAAGGTGGTGTGTGGGGGTGGTGGTGTTGGGTGGGTGAAGGTGGTGTGTGGGGGTGGTGATGGACAACAAACCCCATTGCCTTTGGTTCCCCTTGAAAATGCGCTGTTGAATTTTTTACTAACAGATTCCTTTGGGGAGAATCACTATTACTGATTCTGTTTGCCCGTCCTTGAAATTCCAACGAGTCTGCTTTTTTGGTCCAGCCAGTGGGGCCATGGGGAAGGGGAGAGCACCCTGTGGAGTTCCCAGGGTGACGGGCCGCTGGTTGTGAAGGACTGGATCGGTGCCTGGCCATCAGCAACTGATCATGGCTGGACAGGGGAGGGGTGGCCAGGCCAGCACTGGCAGTCTGGAGAAGAAGAGCAGGTGAGGGGGTCAGTTCTTGGAAGGTTCTGGGAAGAGGCAGGCATGGAGATTGATTTACATGTAAAACTGTGCCTCACAGAGCAAGGTGATCTGGTTTCTTGTTTCCTCAGCTACAAATGTGGGAAGTTAAGAAATGAATAGTCCAGCAGGAAATCTCATGCAACATCTGAGCCTACAAAGGAAACCTTGGCCTACCAATTGGGGCAGATCCAGCCACTCTGATTTCCGGGGACCTCTAAGGATGACCTGTGTGAAATCTTGCTTCTCCTTCCAGCTTCTCCACCCAAGGTTCCTGACCTCTGCTGTGTTCCTAGTAGTTGTGACAAAAGCCCTGAAGGGCATGAAGAGGATCTGGGATCAGGCAAATGGCCTCCTGCAGTGGAGCAAAAGAACTCTTTACAGTGGAAAGACCTCCCTGTGCAGCATCCTGCCTGGGACCCAGGGCCATTCTGAGTGGGTCCAAATCCCAGCCCATTTCTGGCCTCCTTGCTGGGGGAATTCAGTCTGAATTCAAACAGGCTGAAGTGGGGAGGGAAAGCTACCAATAGTTACTGGGCTCTGGCTGTATGTCAGTGTGAAAGAAAATAAATCATGTCAAACCAGAAAAAGATAAAATGGAGATTGCTCATATTTTTGATTTCATGCTATGGTCTGTCCGGATAAAAAGCAGGTTCTTATTTTTTGTCCTCATCTGGCATTTTTGAGAAAAAGTGGTTGGTAAAGTATCTTTGCATAATAATTTACAATAGGTAAAGAAGCAGACAACTTATAGCTGCAGGATGAGGTACTGTAGTGTTATAGCTTGGTCAATGCATTAAAACCCAGACTGTTTCAGTATGTCTCACCCTGTTAAAAGTCAAAAGTTAATTGGCTCAGTGCCTGTAGCACAGTGGTTATGGTGCCAGCCACATGCACCGAGGCTGGTGGGTTCGAATCTGGCCTGGGCTTGCTAAACAACGAGGACAACTATAACGCACAAAAAAAAAAACACTGGGAGTTGTGGCCTGTGCCCGTAGTCCCAGCTACTTGGGAGGCTGAGGCAAGAGAATCACTTAAGCCCAAGAGTTTGAGGTTGCTGTGAGCTGTGGCGCCAGGGCACTCTACTGAGGGCGACATAGTGAGACTCTGTCTCAAAAACAAAAAACCAAAAAACCAAAAAACTCAAAAGTTAAAAGTAAGGGGGTTGGGCACAGTGACTCATGCCTATAATCCCAGCACTCTGGGAAGCCAAGGCAGGTGGAGTTCAGGAGTTCGAGACCAGCCTGAGCCACAGTGAGACCCCTGTCTCTAAAAAATAGCTGGGGAGTGTGGTGGGCACCTGTAGTCCCAGCTACTCAGGAGGCTGAGGCAGAAGGATCACTAGAGGCCAAGAGTTTGAGGTTGCTGTGAGCTGTGATGCCACGGTACTTGGCTGAGGGCAACAAAGTAAGAGTCTGTCTCCAAAAAGAAGTCTTAAGGATATTACATAGACATTCTTTTCCTAACTGTTTTTATATATTCTTCAAATCAGTTTTTTAAACAAATTTCCTTGCTGATCGTTTCATTAATAAGCTAAAACAAAGTTGCTTTCTAAAGTGGCGTGCGGGTCGGTGTGGTCTCTGTGTGATTCTGCCAGGCCTACTGCAGCCAGGGCCAGAAAGTGCAGAAGGTGGAGGGGCAGCCCGTCAACCTCATGATAGACACTTACAGAATCGACCCCCATATTAGATGATGCTGAAAAGATTCATTCCAAAACAAAGTCAAGAAAACAATGGGTGGGACCATGCTAAAAGGAGGTAATATCGCCTCCCGCAACGTGTCTCCAGCTAGAAATGATCACTGAAGTGAGAAATTGTTGAGAAGACAATATGGGACTTTTTGGCATACTTTGTTGGGAGACCCTAAAACATTTGTTCATATGGTTATGTTTACCCTTATGTTACTTCAAAATGATAATAAATGTTGTGGGATTGTTTTTGTTAAAGAATGAATTAAAACAATCCTGCCATGGGCTCATTATGTTTGTTGATTGTGCTGTTTGGCTTTAGACATTGTATGATTGATCTAATTTATTTCTCATGCCAACCCTATGACAGAGGTGATTACTATTTCCATTTTGCATATGAGGAGACTCAGAGAGATTAAGCAGCTTGACAAGGTTTACTGACCCGTAAAGTGGCAGGGCTGGGATCAGTGAGGCGCTGAGTTAGATGCTTTCCGCCCTGGGCATGGACCTGCCAGCCCTTTTTCTTCCTGTCTGTCCTGCCTCTCTCTCTCCAAGTGTAGGAGCCCCTCCCCTCTGCCACACCTCGCCAGGATGCCCCAGGGCCTGCAATGCTGGTGCTGTTTTCCTGGTGTGACAAACATTCAGGAAGGGATAATTCCCCACATGCTGAGTGAGAGGAACATTCCCTTAAGCCTTCCTTCTAGTCTCCAATTGTTCTTATGTGATCTGAAGCATTGCTGAATCTGCCAGTTGTTTATTCTGGAACTTTCCAGAACTGAATAGTCCATCTGTGACCTATTGCCAATCTGAGGGCATCCAAACGGTTAGCACTGGTAAAGATGGAGAGTGACAGCCTCAGTGTGGGTTACCTAGATTATAGACATAAAAACAGACAGATTCTGCACAGGAAAGTGTGTCCACCATGTGACTCCACCTGCCACCTCACTCCTGGCTGAATCAGACCTGGGCTCTGTACAGCTGGCCTGGAGATTCTATAGTGACGGCAAACCGACTGCAGTCCTGCGCCTTCCTGGCTTGTGTGTCTTTCATAGGCACACTACACTAAGGAACACTGCCACCCTCCAGTGGGCTGTACTACGGGGGAATTTCGGATCCTCAAGTGCTTCTGCAAAATGCTTCTACATGGACGGCGCTGCCTCCTCTACCACTGCTTCTGCCTGGAAGACAAGCTGACAGCTGGTTCTATTCTGCTGTCCGTGTTCTTGCACCCACACAAGCATACAAGTCCTGGGAAAATGGGTTCCAACTAGTCATCAGCTAATGCTGCCAGCTGGACCATTTAGGGCCAACAGGACCCACTGAGCTCACCAGCTGAGGTGGTGCCGCGCCGCTAGCTGAGCACCCCTGACAGGCCAGCAGAGTGGGTGGCATCTGGTTGCTGCTGACACCTCTGGCCACCTGGGTAGACAACGTGAAGAGGGATCTGGGAATAGGCCACCCCATTGGCCCCACACCAGGGGGTTGTCTGGGGGACCCTTCTTGTCCACTTTCACAGCTTCTGGAGGCTGGGACTGGGGCTGGCCGCTGCTCCAGGCAGCCTGGCCACCTGCCGTGGCAGTGGTCCCCTGCACTCTGTGAAGTGTATCTTGGCTGCGGCCCCACAGTGCCGCCTGAGGCTGCTCCAGTCCTTGTTCCTTGGTTATGAGGGACAGACCTTTGGGGCCGCATGCAGGTTGGCAGGCGTGTGAAGTAAACCAGCTCTGCTAAGGGGGTATCTGGGTCGGGAGGCTGGACTGTAGGACAGGTTCTGCTGTTGCCTTGGCTGGCCAGCAGTCCCAGTGAGCCCTGGGACATAAGGCACAGGTTGGGATGCTTTTGGGGGTGTCTCAGCTTCCGTGTGACATGGGGTATGCATGAGGAGGCTCTCCTCATGTGCGGCTTTCCGGGACCTTGAGGACCAGCCTGCCATGAACTTGAAGCAACTTCTGTCCCCTGCTGCCTCTCTGTGGGCAGCAAAGTTGCTTTTCTTAAACTTGCACGTTGTCTCACTGGGCTCACACGAGTGATAGTGGGACAAGGCACAGTGGGCAGCTTCACAGGTCCGTTTACTGCCCAGCCCTTCACAGCGGCCTGGTTTAGGAAGCATGCTGGGGACATGGAGAGGGGAGGTGCAGTGATGACGGACTCTCCCTTCCTGAAAACCCTGGGATTTCTTTTGAAAATCGATTCTCTGTTCCCGTGACAAGATTTTCATCCCCAAGCAAGTTAGGAGGAGGTCTGCCTTCCTGCCTCCTTGGCCTGGTTCCCTCCAGGACATAGATCTGGAAGTTGATGCTCCATGTGCTAAAGCTGAGGAGCTGGGAACCCACAACTCTGCTGCTTCCTCAGCACTGCTGCCTGCTCCTTACCAGGAGCAAGTCCCATCCCAGACTGGACACTCAGTGAGGACTGGGCTGCCTCCCCCTCATCTGCCCTGACTGTGACCAGCAGATAACAAAGGGCCAGTAAATGTTTGCTGGTGGAGGAACCCGGGCCCCCTCTGTCCTGACTGCTCAGAGGCTAGAGCCAGTGGAGGCTTCAGCAGTGAGCTCTCCTCCACACGGCTGGGCCAGAGTCCTCTAAAGTGACTTCCCCTCTTTCTTTCTCCTCAGATAGCTGGAAGCTCATTTGCTGCCTGGAGATGGCTACTTTACAGAAGGTGTAGGGGTGAGGGAAGGGCGCTCATATAACTGAGTCTGTCCTCAGAGCCAGGTTCTGGGCTAACTTGGACGGTACAGTCTGACATGGAGGGCTGCCACCCTGCCCCGTCCAGTCACTCTGTGTGAGCTTACCCTGGTGTGCTCTCCCCACTACTTGGGTGTGACCAAGAGAGCCATTTTGATTGCCATGAATACTTTTTTGGTGGGTAACTTTATGAATCTGTTATAATTTCAATTTGGTATAATTTAGTTTGACATAAATACAAACTTACAGAAAAGTTGCAAGTATAGTTCTAGAAACTCCCATATACCTTTAATCTAGGTTTATCAATTTAAACCATGATTTATTTGCATTATGAAATTTTAAGTTTATCTTAACAGTCTTTTTTTCAGGATGTTTATATTACTACATTCAGTTAAATACTCTTGAAAATTTGCATTTTATAGTACTATTTATTTCTAGTTGAGTTTAGAAAAGTTAGAATTAGTGTGTTTTTACTTACAGTGTGTTTTTACTTACAAGGTGTCCCAAAAGTTGCCATACATGGGGAAAATGAGAGGTTGTAGCTAACTGTATCTTTATCTACAAGATGCTTTATCTACAAGATGCCTTGCTACCTCTTTCCACACACTACACACATGAGGTTTTCTCTTCTGCTCATGGTGAACCCCTTCCAAGATATCTGTTGTCATGCAGTTTTCCCTGTAGTTAAAATTTTAAAAATGTTATCTTTCCCACCATTGTCCCCTAACTTTAATTTTACAGAGGGAGTAGTGAAAGTGAATTTGTATCAATTTGACTCAAAATTTATTTGAAAAGTTTCCTTCTTGTTGTGTTTACTTTGGGTACATACTGATGTTAGATGCAGCAGTATTTTTTTTTTTTTCCTTTGAATTAACAGACTACGTGGGGGTACAGTTTTACATTTATGGAAAAACTGAGCCAAAAGTACAGAATTCCCATATAGTCCTCCATTCCCACTTCCCTCATTATTGACATCCTGT
The DNA here is from genome assembly GCA_963574355.1 of Loris lydekkerianus. Lineage (NCBI taxonomy): Eukaryota > Metazoa > Chordata > Mammalia > Primates > Lorisidae > Loris > Loris lydekkerianus. The sequence goes on from CAUYPK010038415.1 coordinate 13,562, forward strand.
GTTAATGTGGCACATTTGTTATACTTGACCAGCCAATGTTGATAATTATTATCAACAAAGCCTGTGGTCTGGATTGGAGTTCACTCTCAGTGTGACAACTGCCATGGGTCTTGACCATGTCTAGGAACAGTGACCTGCATGCACCACTATGACATCTGCCACCTTGCTGCCCTGCGTCAGGCCTCCTGCGCAGTCCAGGCCTGGGGAGTTCCTTTGAGTGGGGAGGGAACTGTTCTTGACACTTGCTGTGTGTTGACTCCCTGGTCCTCCCGCATCCTTGCTGGGTGGGCATAGGTTGAGAGGCAGTGCTTACTAGGGTGGGAGGAGCTTCCTTTAGATGGAAAAAGGTTAATCAAGAAGTGACTTTATTAGGAAAAAAAATCAGGGTTTAATATAAGATCATCTACATTTACCAAAAATTGTGTTTTTAAAAAAGTATGAGCAGGTAATTTTTATAAAGAAAAAATTATCATTTTAAGAAAAAATATCATAGCAATGGTAAAGGTTTAGAAGACAAATTTGAGCTTGACACTTAGAACAGTTACTTAACCTGCAGATAACAGAATTTTATGTGTGTACTTGAGAGTATATATACCACATCTAACTTACCCATTCATCTGTTGGTGAATACTTAGGTTGTTTCTGTATCCTGGCTACTGTGAACAGTGCTGCAGTAAACATGGTGGGCAGATGCCTTTTTTTTTTTTTTTTTTTTTTAAGAGACAGAGTCTGACTTTATCGCCCTCAGTAGAGTGCTTTGGCATCACTGCTCACAGCAACCTCCAGCTCTTGGGCTTAGGTGATTCTCCTGCCTCAGCCTCCCAAGTAGCTGGGACTATGGGTGCCCACCACAACACCCAGCTATTTTTTGTTGCAGTTTGGCTGGGGCCAGGTTTGAACCCACCACCCTCGGTATATGAGGCTGGCGCCCTGCTCACTGAGCCACAGGTATGGCAAATATATTTTCCTTTCTTTTGGATATATACCCACAGTGGGATTGCTAAATCATATGGTAGATCTAACTTTAGTGTTTTGAGGACTTCTCTGCTGGCTTCCATAGTGGCTGTACTAATTTATATTCTCACCAGTATTTGTACTAGCATCCCTTTTCTCTGAATCCTTAACAGTATCTGATTTTTGGGGGGGAGGGGAGGAGGGTCTTTTTGGTAAAAGCCATTCTAACTGTGGTGAGACGATATTTCACCAGGGTTTTAACTCATATTTCCCTGATGATGTTAAGCATTTTTTTTCATATGCTTGTTGGCCATTTGCATGTTTTCTTTTGAGAAATGCCTATTTAGATAATTTGCTTGCTGGGCACGGTGGCTCATCCATAATCCCAGCATTCTGGGAGGCTGAGGTGGGTGGATTGCCTGAGATCACAGGTTCAAGACCAGATCATTTGCTTGTTTAAATCTGGATTATTTGTTTATTTGCTACTGAGTTGTTTGAACTCCTTCTATATTTTATTAATCCTCTGTCCGGATGGTTTGCATGTATTTTCTCCTATTTTGTAGGCTGTCTCTTCACTTCATCATTGTTTCCTTTTCTGTGTAGAAGCTTTTCAGCTTGATGTAATCCCATTTGTCTATTTGTGTTTTTGTTGCCTGTGTTTTTGATACTTTACCCCCTAAAAGCCTTTGCCCAGACTGATGCCTTGAAGCATTTTTCTGATGTTTTCTTCTAGTAGTTTCATAGTTTTGAGTTTTCCATTTGGGATTGATCCTTACACAGGGAAAGTGGTGGGGATCTAGTTTCATTTTTCTACATACAGATGTCTGGTTTTCCCAGCACTCTTTATTGGAAAGACTATCCCTTTGCAAAGAATGTTCTTGGCTCTTTTGTCAAAAATCAGTTGGTTGTGAATATCTGGATTTATTTCTGGGTTTTCTATTCTGTTTCCTTGGTCTGTGTATCTGTTTTTATGCCAGTACCATGTTGTTGCGATTACTATAGTTTTATATTATATTTTGAAGTCAGGTGACGTGCTGCTTCCAGGTTTGTTCTTTTTCCTTGGAATTGCTTTGGCTATTTGAGGTCTTTGATGGTTCCACGTGAATTTTGGAGTTCTTTTTTCAATCTTTGTGAGGAATGTCATTAGTGTTCTCACAGGGGTTGCACTGCATCTGTGGGATGCTTTGGCAGCATGGTCATTTCACTATATCAATTCTTCCCATTCATGTACATGGGATGCATTTCCATTTTTGTAACTTCTTATTAGTGTTTCATAGTTTTTCTTGTAGAGATCTTTTACTTCCTTGATTAAATTTATTTTTAGGTTTTTTTTTTTTTTTTTTTTTTTTTTCCTTGTAGCTATGGTAAAAGGAATTACTTTCTTAATTTGTTCTTCTGCCAGTATGTTGCTGGTGTATAGAAACACTATTGGTTTTTGAATTTTACTTTTGTATTCTAAAACTTTACTGAATTTTCTCATCACTTCTAAGATTTTTCTGGTGGAGCTTTTAGGATTTTCTCTATATAAGGTCATGTCATCTGCAAACAGGGACAATCTGACTTCCTAAAGAATGAAATGTGTTATTTGAAGCAGCATGGATGGAGCTGGAGGCCACTTTGTTCAGTGAAATAAGCCAACCAGAAAGACAAACATCACATGTTCTCACTGGTATGTGGGAGCTAAAAAGACGACCTCCAGGAGGTAGAGTAGGATGAAGGTTTCTAGTGGCTGAAAGAGGTGGACAGGCAGGAATAAACAGAGGTTGGTTACTGGGCACAAAGATACATACACTGATTAAACTCTAGTGTTCAAGAGCAGAGTTGTAATAAGTTAACACTAAATATAATAAGTTAACATTAACTTATTATATGTTTCAAAATAGCAAGAAGAGAAGATTGAAATACCGTATATACGCGAGTATAAGCCGAACCGAGTATAAGCCGACCCCCTTAATTTTACCCTAAAAACTGGGAAAACTTAGTGACTTGAGTATAAGCCGAGGTGGAAAATGCAGCAGCCACTGGTAAATTTCAAAAATAAAAATATATACCCAAAACAATTACAATAATTG
>CAUYPK010038425.1:0-25332 GCA_963574355.1 Loris lydekkerianus
TTTGGGAGCGTTCAAAAACTTTGTCTTCAATGTCAGAAATCCTTTCTTCTGCTTGCTCCACTCTGTTACGGAGGGATTCTACTGTATTTTTTAGATCTTTGAGGGCTGCAAATTCTTGCTTCAGTGCGTCAAAATCTTTGGTGGTTTTGTCTTCAAATTCATTAAATTCTTGAGACAACTTTTGAATTGCTCCTCAAATTTCTAATTCCAAGTTTTCCTCCATTCTATTAATATTGTTTTCAATCCAAATTCTGAATTTGATTTCTGACATCTTGGCCATTTGTTTATGAATGGGATCTTCAGTTACATCTGTCATATCTTTCCTTGGAGGGGTTGATCTACTCTGGTTACTCATGTCACCAGAGTTTTTCTGCTGATTCCACCCCATGATTATTTTACACCATTTGACTAGATGAGTGGATAAAGAAAAGTTGGGTTTGGGGCTCCAGAAGTAGTGATTAACCAGCCCTTTGCCCAAAAGCTGGGACTGGTGTCTGTACCTTTTTCCCTAGAGCTTTGCCGAGGACTCATACAGTGCTATGGCCTGAGAAACTGGCAACCTTCTTTGTGTGGTGGGGCTAAGTGGCTCTGTCTTGTTTTCAGTTGGTCTCTATCTGACCCTAGTGAAACAGTTACTCTGGGTTGAACTCTCAGCTGTGGGGAAATACCAGCAATTAAGTCACCCCACCCCCCACAGGCAACAATTGGAAAAGGAAAATCAAACCTTCCTACAACCACACATCCAGGGCACCACTTGGATAGTCCTCGGGCTAGTGGCTCAGTTCAAAAGGTCCAAATCAATTGTCTCAGTCAGCACCTATCTCAGGTGGGAGATTTTTAAAGATCTCTGGCAACTAGATCGCAGGGGTCTGCTGACAACTCAAATATGACTTGCTCCGGTGCTCCATGAGGTCAGGAGGACCCACCCAGCAAATAGATTAGTCTGGGAAGGTTGATGCCTCCTTCCCCACCTTGCACCTCTGTCATACCCAGTCACTGATAACCCCGCAGGGCTGTGACCCAGTTGCCTCCAATGAGCAGATACTCCAGGGGGTTGCACCTGCCTGAATCACAAGGAGATCTATGTCTCCTCAGCCAGGCCACTGCTGTCTGCCACTATCTGGCAGGGGGAGGTGAGTCCTGACAATCTTGGGTGCTTAATGGAGGCTGGAGCTATTCACTCCATTCCAGCCCTACCCCTGACTGATGTTACTGACAGAACAGAACAACTTTACAGAATTTGTTTCTGTCCCAGCTAAATTCCCCTTTTGTTTGTATCCTTGCAGTCACAGCTCGCCTCAGCAGGGTTCATGTGCATTCTTCAACCTTCTCTCTTGGTGCAGCTCTAATCCGTCAGGTTACTTGCTAAATTTCTGCCCTTTAACTCTCCTTCTGGACAAGAGCCTCTGTGGAAAGCTGGCTTCAGTCAGCCATCTTGTCTTTGCCCCCACCCCCTTTTTTTTGAGACAGAGTCTCACTTTGTCATCTTTGGTAGAGTGCAGTGGCTTCATAGCTCACAGCAACCTCAAACTCTTGAACTCAAGTGATTCTCTTGCCTCAGCCTCCCAAGTGGTTGCTACTACAGGCACCTGCCAAAACTTGCAGCTATTTTTAGAGATAGGGTCTCACTCTGGCTCAGGCTAGTCTTGAACCTGTGAGCGCAGGCAATCTATCCACCTTATCCTCCCAGAGTGCTAGGATTACAAATGTGAGCCACTGCACCCAGCCCAAGAGGGAGTACTTTCTAACTAATTCTATGAAGTCAGCATTACTCTGAGACCAATGCCAAAACAAAAATACTACAAGACTACAGGCCAATATGTCTTATGAAAATTCCATTTCAAGATTGCTGACTAGATGCAACTAATATACACCTCTCCCACAGAAAGCACTTAAAATTGGGTAGTATATATTCATGTTTTGAATAGGTAGTCAAAGAAAGAATACCAAATTAAAACAGAGAAGTGACAGAAACTGAAAAAGCAAAGAGTGACACCCAAGTTGGCCAAGATCAGTGGAAAGATGGGAGAAATGCCCTATGCTGAGAAAGCATGTGTGAGAGATTTCTGGGATTCCATCCATCTGCCAGGGCCTTTTAAAATCCTAACTAGTGGAAGAGGGGGCAAGAAAGCAGACTAGAAGCAGCCCACACAAGCCACTCTCAAGGAGAGGATAAAAGTTGTATATGGATGTACAACTACAGATGGACTTTCTTGGAGAGAACAATGTGAATTATTAGAGAAGTGACAGGGGACACTCACTATGAAGAAGAAGGTGACAATGTGATCCACTTGGAAAGACAGGAAATTCTATGGAGGAGGCATCCACATATGGGGAAGGACAGGAGGAGAAGACCCTGAGACTCCACAGATACTGCAGCCTTAGTTGGGAGTAGGCACCCACCACCACTGAAGACCTGTGGACTGATCAGAGAGCTACATGGAATCTGTGCAGTTACACTGCATGGAGAGAGGACACAGCAAGGACCTAGTGGGTTCCATTCTTTGGTCAGTACAACTGATGCCATCTCAAGCTCTCAGGTCCAGAGCCCTTTGTCTAATGGCTTTGTTGAAGCTGCCTTTACACTGCCCCCAGTAGGCCAGAGAAGAAATAGGGAGAGTGAATATTCTCACATGCCTCATCACTGGGAGCTGGGTATTCCTCCTCATCATGGAGGATTTGAGCAGAATGAACTCCAGAGACCATTACCTGAGAAGCTCCATGGTAACTGCCTTGGCCTGATGTGGACAAGGGGAGAGTCCTAGCTGTCTAGTGACTCAGCCCTGTGTCCCCATCCATGAGGTTCCTGTGCTGCTGCCAAATACTATGGCTGCAATCTGAGACTCACACATAGCATCTGGGCCCACAGATCCTACCACTCCCATGCTGCTGCGTAGCACAGTGGCCCTGTCCCTGAAGTTCCCATGTTGCTGATAGTCCCCATAGCCCCATAGCTCTGTCCCTGAGCCTCTCATACTGCCTCTGGGCCCTGCAGCTCCACAACTGAGGCTCCATCTGCTAGCTGATCCAATTCTCCACAAGGGACCCACTAGCCATGAGCTACCATCACATTTGTATCATCATGATCATTGCCTAGATAGCCCTACCCAGCTATCATTGCCAGTGTTATGGAGAGACTGGAGCAGAGAAATATACAATGCTAGCCTCTGTGGAGAGGGATATTCCCAGCACCCCAAACCCCAGCCCCAGCTTCCAACAGCAGCCTGGGGAATAACCTATCACTCCACATGGAGATTATCCACTGCTAACATGGACTATGACAATCACAGTGGAATGGAACAATGCAAAACAGCTGCTTTACAAGTTCTCAGTGGAATCACTCCTCTAATGCCAGGTCAGTTATCCATAGCAGGTCACAAAAGCACCATCTCGGTACCTCACTTTCCTCTGACTAAGGAGAATTCCCAGCAAAGGAGAAAAATTACACCACAAACCTATCTTCCCTAAGCTTAGAGAAGAGGTTTTAGAAGAGAAGGAAACAGAAAAAAAAAAAAAAAAAAAAAAACAACAACAACTCTGGCAACATAAAAAAATAAGCTGGTTTGACATCCCCAATGGATTGACATTTGTAGGGGTATCCAACCTGTGTTCTGTGGGTTGCATGCTGATTTTCTGAGGACTTTTTTGCTTATCTTTGGTGTTGGATACCACAAAAAATATTCACAGACCTTTTTGCTGTTCATCTTTCCTTAGTGTTTGTATATTTGTGTGGCTCAAGACAACACTTAATCTTTCTTCTTCTAATGTGCAGCATAGAAAAGGAAGTTCAGACATCCCTGATAGAGTAAAGGATGCCAAATAAAAGGAAATAAGAAATAGAATTCAGAATATGATGGCAAATAAGATAAATTGGATTGAAGGGAAAATTGAATAGCAACTCAAAGAAGTCAAAAAATTTTCAGAAAATCAATGAAAAAATCACTAAAAAGCTAGGCAAGGATACAAGTCTTGTACCTTTAAAAAACGTACAAGAGAATGTAAATAAATGAGTTATTCTAAGAATTTCAAAATACAACAGAAAGCTTCAGCAACAGACTAAAACAAGCAGAAGATAAAATATCAGAATTTAAAGACAAGGCTTTTCAATTAACCAAGTCAAAGATGCAGAAAAAGGAGTAAAGAAGAATAAACAATCACTCAGAGAAATATATGACTATATGAAACAAGCTAATATATGAATCACAAGTATCCCTGAGGAAAAAGAAGTAAAAGCAAAATGCATGGAAATCCTATTGGAGGGACTTACTGAGGAAAACTTTTATGGTATCACCAGAGATTCAGATACCCACATACAAAATGGTTATCAAACACTAAGATGATTCATAGCAAACAGGACATCTCTAAAACACACAGTCATCAATATGGATAAATTAAAAATGAAGGAGAAAATTCTATAAGCTATAAGACAAAAGTAACAACTAACCTACTAAGGAAAGCCCATCAGGCTAACAGCAGTTCTTTTAGCAGTCCTTTCCAAACTAAAAGGGATTGGGACCTCATTTTTAGTCTTCTTAAATAGAACAATTGCCAGCCCAAAATTTTCTAATGTGAAAAACTAAGTTTCATAAACGATGGAGAACCAGATAAACAAACACTAAGGGAATTTGCCACTAAAGGTAGTCCCTGTGTCACAAACATGACAGATTTCTGTAGGTGTTCTTAAGTTAAACTTGTAGGTAAGTTGGAATAGGTTTATTTACCTATTACTTGTAATAGCCTCCATTTGTAAGTGTGAATTGTACATAAGTCAGATGTTTGTAACTAGAGGACTGCCTGTACTAACCCTTCACTATAAGAAATACTCCAATGTACATTATACATAGATCAACACAATAGATACCCATCAGTGTAAAAACATGCAAAAGTTAAAGCTCATAGCTCTTATAAAACTTTAGCAAGGTGGTTCCTGTGGCTCAATGGAGTAGGGTACTGGCCCCATATGTTGGAGGTGGGGGATTCAAACCCAGCCCCAGCCAAAAGATTCAACAACAAAAAAAACATTAGCGCAAGAGGGAAAACAAAATGACAAGTTATCATCCAACATGATGAACAGAATAGTATCCCACATATCAATACTAACACTGAATGCAACTGGTCTAAACGCCCCTTTAAAATAAAAGACATAGACTGGCTAAATGGAAAATTGTATATATAATATATATTATATATAATTATATATATATAATATATATTATAAATTTTATATATAATTATATATAATATATATTATAAATTTTATATATAATATATAATTATAATATAATACATAATTATATATAATATATATTATAAATTTTATATATAATATATAATTATAATATAATACATAATTATATATATAAAATTTTCCATTTAGCTAGTCTCTCTCTCTCTCTCTCTCTCTCTCTCTCTCTGATATCTCTCAAAGAATCTGATATCTCTAAGAAACACATCTAACTTGCAAGGACCCATACAGACTCAAGGTAAAGGAATGGAAAAAATATTCCATGAAAATTGAAAACAAAGACAAGCAGGTGTAGCCATTTTCATAGCAGAAAATAGACATTAAATCAACAGTGGTGAAGAAAGTCAAAGATAGCCATTACATATGGTTAAGAGAACAATTCAATAAAGAGACATAACAATCCTAAATATATAACCCCCTAACAACCTCCCAGATTTATGAAACAAATTCTACTAAATCTAAGCAAAGAAATAAATGCTAGCATCATAATTGACAGGGACTTCAACATCCCACTGACAGAACTGGACAGATGATTGAACTAGAATATGTGGTCTCAATAAAGAAACACTGGGCTTGAATGGGACTTTAGAACAAATGGACCTAACAGACATTTACAGAACATTCTACCCCCAAACTACTGAGTAAACATTTTTCTCATCAGCACATGGGGCATTTTCCAGGATTGATCATATCTTAGGCCACATCACAAGTCTCAAAAAATTCTAAACAATTGAAATTATGCCATGTATCATCTTAGACTATAGTGGAATAAAGCTAGAAACTAAATGCCAAGAGTTTACTCAAATTTGAGCAAAGTCATAGAGATAAAACAACTTGCTCCTAAAGAATCTTTGGATACATGATGAAATTAAGATGGAAATAAAAAGATTTGTCAAACTGAATGAAAAGGAGGACACACTTTCAAAATCAATGGGATAGAGGAAAAGCAGTGCTAAGGGGAAAACCCATAGCTTTAAATGCCTACATCGAAAAAACAGAAAGATCACAAATTAATAAATAAATGTCACATCTCAAGGAAACTAGGGGAAAAAAGAGGAAACTAAACTTATAACACAGAGAAGAAAAGACAAAGCTCAGAGCAAAACTAAATAAAATGGAAACTACTTATATATATTTGAAGAATCATTGAAACACAAAGTTGGTTCTTTGAAAAGTTAAACAAAATTGGCAGGCCACTAACCAGACTAATCAGAAATGGAAGAGAAAGGACTCAAATAAGTTCTATCAGAAATGAAAAAGGAAATAGTACAACTAATACTACAGAAATACTAAGTATCATTCATGAATAATATGAAAAATTCCATGCACACAAACTAGGAAATACACAAATTTCCAGAGGAAATAGATAAATTCCTAGAAACACAAAACTTCCCAAGCTTGAATCAGAAAGAAATAGAAATCCTGAATGGACCTTGCAGGCAGCGAGGTTGAAGCATTAACAAAAAAACCTCCCCCAAACAACACCACAAACACCTTAAACCAGAGGGATTCATAGCTGCATTCCACTAATCCCACAAAGAAGAAATGGAACCTATCCTAGAAATAATTACAGAACACTCAGAAGAAGCAAGTCCTTTCTAACTGATTTTATGAAGCCAGTATCACCTACCTTGATACCAAAGCTAGGAAAGAACACAACAACAACAAAAAAAAAAAAAAAAAAGAAAGAAAGAAAGAAAGAAAACTACAGACTAGTATCTCTAATGAACATAGATGCAAAAACCCTCAAGAAAATACTCACAAACCTAACTCAATAGCACATTAAAAAAATAATTCACTGTGATCAAATGGGTGTCATCCCAGGGATGCAAAGATGGTTTAACATATGCAAATCAATAAACATGATTCACCACATAGAAGCAAAACAAAAGCCACCTGATCATCTCAATAGATGCAACAAAAGAATTCAAGAAAATATAGCAACTTTTTATGTAAAAAACCCTCAATGATCTAGTCATAGAAGGAATATACCTCAAAATAATAAAAGCCATATATGCCAAACCCACAGCTAACATCATGCTGCATGAGGAAAAGTTGAAGGTATTCCCTCTAAGAACTAGAACAAGATAAGGGTGCCACTGTCACTACTTCTATTCAACATAGTAGTAGAAGTCCTAGCTGAAGACCTGGCAAGAGAAGGAAACAAAAGGCATCCAAATCAGGAAAGAGGAGGTCAAACTATCCCTGTTTGATGACAATATGTTTTTATATCTAGAAAATGCTAAAGACTCTGCCAAAAGATACCTAAAATTGATAAATAAGTTCAGCAAAGTCTGTAGTTACAAAATTAATGTATGAAAATCAGAAGCATTACTATATACCAATAGTCAAACTGAGAGTCCAAGCATGGACTCTACAATTTCCAATAACTACAAAGAAAATAAAATACCCAAGAATATACTTAACCCAGTAGGTGAATGGTTTTACAAGGAGAACTACAAAATACTAATGGTAGGAATCACAGATGACACAAACATGTGGGACAACATTTGGTGCTCATCGATTGGTAGAATCTGCATCATTAAAATATCCACATTGCCCAAAGTGATTTACAGATTCAACACAATCCCCATTGAAATACCAATGTCATATTTCATAGATTAAAAAAAAAAAAAGCAATTCTATGATTAATTTGGAACCAAATAAGAACCCAAGTAGCCAAAACAATCTTAAGCAAAAAGAACAAATCTGAAGGCATCACATTCCCTGACTTCAAATTAAACTACAAGACTATACTAACCAAAACAGCATGGTGCTAGTGTAAAGTCAAAACACAGACCAATGGAACAGAATAGAGAATCCAGAAATAAAGCCATTTACTTACAACCAACTGATCTTTGACAAAACAGACAACAATATACACTGGGGAAAGGAAGCCCTATTCAATAACTGATATTGGGAAAACTAGATGGACACATGCAGAAGAATGAAATAAGACCCCTATTTCTTTTATCCACCTTGAGAAATAAAATTAACTCAAGGTGGATAAAAGAAAGTCATGAAGCCATAAAAACTCTAGAAGAAAACATAGGAACAACTTTTCTAGACATTGACCTAAGCAAAGAATTTATGACTAACATCCTAAAGGCAAATATAGCAATAACAAAAATAAATAAATGGGATTAAATTAAATTAAAAACTTTCTGCACAGCAAAAAAAATAATCAGCAGAGTAAACAACCTACAGAATGGAAAAAAATATTTGTAAACTGTACATCTGATAAAGGGCTAATATTCAGGATCTACAAAGAACTCAAATCAGCAAGAAGAATCAAACAACTCTATTAAAAGGTGGGCCAAAGACATGAACAGAAGTTCCTCAAATGAAAATAGAAAAATGGCCAACAGACCTGAAAAAATGCTCACTATTACTAATCATTAGGAAAATTCAAATAAAAACCACAATGAGATATAACCTTACCCCTGGAAGAATGGCCACTATTAAAAAGAAAAAAAATAATACATGCAGAAGAGAAAGGAATGTTTATACATTGCTGGTTGAACTGCAAATTAATATAACCTCTGTAGAAAACAGTATGGGGATTTCTCAAAGAAATAAATATAGATCTACCATCTGATCCACCAATCTTACTACCAGGCACCACCAAAAGGAAAAGATGCAAAGATGTGGACTCAACCTAAGTGCTCATCAATTCCTCAGTGGATAAAGGAAATGTGGTATACATACACCACAAAGTACTACTCAGCCATAAAAGGGAATGAAATAATGTTATTTGCAACAACTTGGATAGAACTGGAGACCACTATCCTAGTGAAGAAACTCAGTAATGAACAATACACATGTACTCTCTAATAATTGGGAGCTAAACTCTAGGCACCCAAAGGTACATAGAGATGTAAAGAACATTGGAAACCAAGAAGGGGGAGGGTGGAAAGGGGAGGGAAAGATAAAAACTCACCTATCAGATACAATGAACACTATTATGGTGAAGGACGTGCTAAAGGCCCCAACTTAAGCATCATACAAGGTATCCAACCATGTGATAAAAACACTTGTACTCCCTGAATGTATTGAAAATTTTTTCAATATTTTAAAAAATCTTAAGTAGGGCAGAATGCTTACGCTCTCACAGGCCCCCAGACTGAGGCAAGGAGGTACCCAGAGAGTACAAAGAAGCATTGTTGGAACTCAGAGGAAGCCCTACAAGTTTTTTGAGTCCTGAGCAGCAAGCAGGAGTCAAATACAAGAAATAACAGTATTTCCAGATGAGCAGGAACCAGCATAAGAGCTCTGGGAGTGTGGAACTACAACCTCCTTCAACACCCCCAAAGGATCACACAAGTTCTCCAGTAATGTATTCCAAACAAAAGGAAATTTCTGAAATGACGGACATAGAATTCCAAATATGGATTGCAAGTAATCTCCATGAGAACCAAGCAAAAGTTGAAAACCAACACAGAGAAACAAACAAAAAAATTCAGAACATTAATGAAAAATTCAATAAAAATATATTTTAAAAAACAGAACTTCTAGAAATGAAACACTCATTTAGGAAATTACAAAATACAGTGGAAAATTTTAACAAGAGACTAGACAAGCAAAAGGAAGAATTTCAGAGCTTGAAGACAAGGCTTTTGAATCAATCCAGTTAGACAACAATAAAGAAAAAAATAATTAGAAGGGGGACAAGATAGTTAGCTAAAGAAATCAGTCACCAGATCATCCCAAATAGAGGAAGAAGTTCCAGGTGAGAAAGCACAGTCCAGCTGGAATATTGAGGGGAAGGAGCCAGAACCTTCCCTCGCTGGAGATCCCCTAGAAAGGAGTGGTAGAATAGAACAAGAAGGAGCAAAACGGTGGTGGTAGTCCACCTGCAAGGGAATGGATCCTGGCCAGAAAAGGCAGGTGGGAAGGAACACTTTTCCTCCCCTCATACCTGTGACAATGTGCAAGCTCTCAACTGTCAGAGAACCCTTCTGTCTCTGTGAAGCCACGTGCCACTGCCACTGGTGAACTGAGAGCTTCTCGGAAACAGAGCTGCAGGCTGCAGGCCCAGGTAGGGCCATTTCCCGTCCATGGATGCATGCTAAGACAGTGGGTCCCCTAGTGCCTGTGCAGCCACCTCTGTTGACCTGGGGAAATCACAGCCCCTTAGTTCTCCTGTTTGGATCTCACAGGAAAATTCCCCAGCACCCTCTCAGACTGTGACAATCAGAAAGGAGAACGGAAAGGTGAGACACAGGCAGCGTCCCCAGGAGCTCTGACCCATGGAACAGTCTGCCCCTAGATGACTGGGAAGTGCTGTGAATGCATTTTAGGACAAAGGAAGGTGGAATACAAATCCTTTGCACCAGAGGTTTGTGATCCAAAGTTATTGGCATCTCCCAGAGGAGATGTCACCATATGGGGCTTCTCCTCCTCCCCATCTCTGCTCACTGCCATAGAGGTATCTACGGCTGAACAGCTTTTTCCACTTGGGACTGGTGGTGACCCACAGGGGATGACAAAGGCAGGGCACCTTTGGAGTGGCTGCCCCACCTTTGCCAGGGTGCCTATCACACCCAGGCAGGTGATTTCCACTTGAGACTGGTGAGTGTGCCACAGAGGAACAGTAAGCCAGGGCACTCAGGAGTGGCTGTCTTGCCTCTGACAGAGTGCCTGCCACTCTCTGACTGGCTCTTCCTGCTTGGACTGCTGAGTGTTCCAAAGTCTGTCCTGCTTCTGACAGCACCCCTCAAACCCAGGCTCCCACACAGCATGGGGCTCACTGCCTTTTTGCTAAAAAGAAGTAGTAAGTATTTTTGTATGCCCCATGGACAAGAGTTACTGCCTCCTCTGAGGGAGGATGGGGCTAGCAGTCCTCTTCATGCACTGCTAGATGTTTGTCCCTTCTGCCAGGAGCCTACCCTCTCCTGAAATAAGTCCCTGACACAACCATACCTCCTGTACCCAGCACTTCAGTCACAGCCCACACCCAGTCTGGTCATTGTAAACACAGAGCTCAGCTGCCTTCACTACCTCTGCTGCAGCAGGGCCAGGGCAGGAGCTGGGAATCCGGACACCTTTGTCCCCCGAAAGGAGAGGTGAGCAGCTTGTGTGTCCCACAGATGCCCCCTTCTGCTAATCTAGTCAAGAGAGGCTCAGCCCTCAATTACAGGCTCACAGTGCTCTTCAGCTTGAGCATTCTTCTGGAACAGGAGAGTACCTGACCCCTCACTAGCACAGTAAGCCGCGCAAGCCAGGAAGGCTTCAGAGCAAGTCTGCCGGCTGAGTCTGAGTATGGTCCCTAGGGGGCTGGGGACTGGGGATACCTAAACTAGTCTACCACTGCTGGCTCCTGAACACCCTCCCAGGGGTCTGAGGTCCAACCAACCCAAATTGCCAATAACAGCACAGTGGGTACCTATTGAACAGGCCAAAAGGCAGCGTACTACCTGGCCCTCCCTACACTGAGCAGTGGAGCTCCTGGCAGAGGAATTTTCCTCTTTGTTAGACTAGAGGTCATGTTTCCTCTAGTCTATTTTAGTTATTTTTGATTGTAAGTAAAATATTGGTTATAAATGAATCATAAAGACACCAGACAACTAGTTTCACAGTGGTGCCCTTTTTCTCTGTTCGGCAGATAGAGTGAAGAGTTAAAAACTTCCATCAGGTCAGGCTGTAAGCAACATAGTGTCTGGTTTAAAGTTGTAACATGACTCAGTTTACCTGTGGCTTGTTCTTTTACCCAAGACTTAGCCTTTACAGGCTTTCGATGGTCTGGTGGGCATCATTCTTCCACCTGAACAGAAGTGGGAGCTTCTATTATTAGTTTCAAAGGTTTGAGAATTAGTTTTTTAGCCTCTGACTTATCTCACTTCAAATTATGGCACATGAAAAAAATAGCCCCCTTGTCTCTATCAGGGCTTTGCTTCTTAAGTGCCACAGAACTGCAAAACATTTTCCTCTGCTTTTACCCTCCACTTTTGCCTTCGACACACAGTTCTAGATTCCAGCAAATGTCTGGTGCAGAAAATTGGTGTTTGCCTGAGGCTTCTCTGATTTCCATTTCATTTCGTAAGTGTCTTGTGACGGCAAAACCTTATTTTGGTTTTTCTCCAGTAACTATTCCCTGATACTTAGCACGTTTCCTGATTTGCAAAATGCCCCCAGGAAAGTAAATGCCTGGCCAATATCTGTTCACCCAGGAAGGGGCCATCCTCTCTCCAGAATTCTGGAGCCCTTACTGCTTCCACATTTCTTTGATGTCTCAATATTTTAACTTAAAAAATTTTCCCATTACATTTTAATTGCTGCAGATATGGTTCCCAATGCTCTAATAAAAATTAGATTGCCAATCTGCTGCTAAGTAATGTTCCTTTACATAACTTTTTATTTAAAGAAATTAAAATTTTTGCATCATTTAAGAAGTCTGGGAAGCCTAACTATCCACTGATCCTAATGAAATAGTATTTGAATGTCTGTAAAAATAAAGGAGTTTCATAAATTATTTTAATCAGTGTTAAAAAGTTAAGAAAATCTTAAGCATTTTTTTTTTTTTTTTTTTTTTTTTTTTTTTTGGCGGGGCTGGGTTTGAACCTGCCACCTCTGGCATATGGGGCTGGCGCCCTACCCCTTTGAGCCACAGGCACCACCCAATCTTAAGCATTTTTTTAAAGGAGTCTTCAAAATATGTCATTGGAGTATGAAGAGAAAAATGAGATGTTGTCTTTATGCCTTCCTTATATTCACCCTGCAGTTATTATTATATATTTGTAATGCAGCAAGACTGAATTAAGAAGCTCTTTTCAATTCTGTGTAAGGTACATGCGACTCAATCTCTATCTTTAGTCTTCTCTGAACTCCCTGAGCTGAAACAGCGCCATGACCATAACCTTGGACAATAGTGTGCTGCTAAATGTCTAACGACTGGCTCTTTAAGGAAGAAACAAACACTGATTTGTAGCATTTGCCAATATCCAGGGTAACTACTTCCACTGTGGTCAACTTCTAGCTACCAGCATGAAGTTACTGAATGCAGGACTGGAAGAAATATGGGCACAATTGGCATGAACCATGCCAACCAGCTCCAGTGCTTGACTGAGTCCTAGGACTGAGTGGAGTGGAGTGAGATGGAGTTCTTTAGCATGTCCACATTCAGGCCTGCTTGGGGCCTTACTGCTGGCTGCTCCAATGTGGTCTGAGTGCACAGCACACTACCTTAAGTGATTCTCTTTTTATTCGCTGGGCTATTTTTCATTTCACACAAGCAACTCAGAAACAGCATCGCCTACAGAAATTATAAGGGAATAATAACAATAAAATTAGAAAGGTTCCTAAAATCTAGGAGTGTTGCTCTAGGTGAGACATTTATAAAGACGGCATACATAGATTTTAAACAAGAATCATCTCTCAGGAGAAGATGGGGAGAGTCGAGTGGCAAACAACATCACCAACAGTAAAAATACCTCGAATAGCTGCCAGACATAGTCAACTCCAAGAAGAGTGGTTGAAAAACCTACGAAGAACCACACAGTTGCTAGAATCTTGGGGATAGAAGAGCTTGTGGGGATCATCCAGCCTTACCTCGCTCTCACAACAGTGATCTTCTCCATAGAGGAATCTGAATGTCCCCTGGAATTCAGATACTTCTCACTCTTGAATTCAGTTTCTCTATCCTCTAATAAAGCAGTGTCTTATGAAAATTATGACTCAGACAATCCTAAAATATGCTGATAATCCATGACTTAGCCATATATGAAAAAAACTTAAAGAGAGCTGGGAATGTTTTGTATTGATTGCAAACGACTGATGACTAACTCAGCCACGATCAAGTACTGCCACCTGCCATGAACAAGAGAGAGGCAAGTGATTATGTTAACACCACAGACTTAAAAGAAGCCGATCCTCTCAGGTTCCTCCACATCTGAAAATCGATCATCACAGCATTAAGAGAGAGAAAATGAGAAGAAACTCCAAAGCAGAGGGAAGTTTTTTCCTTCTTTCATCCCGTGCTGTATTCTTTACAATTCATAAGGGACATAAAGCCACAATAAGACACCATCCAGAATTTGGGAAGGGACTAGAATTGCCTCATAGAAATAAGAGGCCAATGTCGGCAGAACCTTTGGGCAGTGTTCAGGGGAGAAGGTTAATAATACTACTGAGGGCTTCTGCATATTGGCCTAAAGTGTCTCAAGCCTTCTTATCTAAGGAGCAGGTCTTCATTTAAATAAATACCCTGATTCTGTTTGCCTGATCCCTTTTCATCCAGACACCCAGAAAAACCTGACTATTTACAGTGGACGTGGTCAATTGGAGAATGAGAAAGATAGGAGGTTGTCTGAGAATCACCTAGGGAACTTGCCAGGAGGTGTAGGAATGTCATAATGGCTAGTGACCGCATGTATGCTGAGATGCTCTCCCCCTATCCATCCCCATCACCCATCCCTGAGTGGCACCAGCCTTCAGAGAGAGAGAGCACATCACACTCACATGAAATTCCAGCCATGTGGTGATTTTATTTCTTTTCACAAGTTAATAAAGTATTTAAATGGCATATACATCAAGCTCTGTGTGAATCATGTAAAGCTATCCCTGAGGGACTGACTCACTCTCAGAAATTCCAAATCAGGTTCCAGATGCTCAAAACTAATAGGTAACAACTGCACTGAGGTGAGGTCAGCTGGGTAAATGGCAGCCCCCCTTGTATGCTACCTGACCTTGGGACAGGGACTCTCAACTTTAAGCAACAAAATGTGGCGTGCCTAAACATGTATCAGTAGTCCCTACTGATAAAATGAGGATAATAATACCTTCCACACAGGGTGGTGGGAATGAGATAACAGTGGTAAAGTGCCTGAGACATCCTAAGCGTAGTAAGGACAATCTAGGTACCCATCACCCCACTTTCTTGTACACAGGGAAATGCTACATTTCCCAACCCCCTCTGGAATTAGATTGAGACCATCAGATTCTGGTTGATGGGATGTGAGTGTCCAGTATACACATCACTCCCAGGCTTGGCTATGAAATTCCCTGAACTTTCATATGTGGTTAAGAAAAGTTACAGATAAGGAGCGCCTCCTAGAGGGACAAGGAGCTACAGAGAATAACTAGAGTTGTTTCCAGAATCAGGGTACAACTGGGGTGGCGCCTGTGGCTCAGGGAGTAGGGTGCTGGTCCTGTATACTGAGGATGGTGGGTTAAAACCCAGCTCCAGCCAAAAAAAAAAAAAAAAAAAAAACAGCTGCAGAATCAGGGTACAACCAAGGAATCTTTATGACATATGCTTAACAGGATTCCAGAACTGCTACAGATGAGTGTCTGTATGACATCTCCATTCTTCCCCTATCTGGGGGTGTGTTTACTGTGGTTATCTGAACCTTTTTCCATCATTGTATACTGGGGAGGTGGGAGGAGAACCCCATAATTGTCTTATTTTATAAATTGCCAGGTTTCAAAAAGCCTATATCAAAAAGACTATATCAAACCAGACTTCCTAAACTTTCAGCTGGATGCAGGAACTGGGGATAAGGTGGGTTTGGGGTGACCCCCTTAGTGAGTATGTTCTATGTGTGAAAATAAGAGTGAAAAGACTTCTCTTACCAAATGGATAGTACGTGGTGGAGGTCTGCTGGATGGCTCTCTTCTCAAGCACACGGAAGAATGCATCTCCCAGCATATTTTGCAGCTATGGTGGAACAACAAGAATGGGCTCTGGCCAGGATTTGATAGAAGTGGTCAATCACAGTTTCTGTGCTACTAAGGTGGCTGCTAACTACAGAAAACTATTTAAATTTAAATAAAATATAAAATTCCATTTCTGAGACACACTAGTTACATTTTAAGTGCTCAGCAGCCATCTGTGTATAATGGCTACCATACTGGATGGTGCAGATACAAAACATTTCCTCCATCACACTAGGTTCCACTCAACAGTGCTAGTCCAACACGTCTGCAGTAACCTTGGCAATCACTCCCTAAATGGGCCTTTATAGACCCAGAAAGCCCAAATAGTGGGAAGAATGGTGATGGTAATGATTAGAACAAATTTTACAGATGTGTCAATTAGAAATGATAGCTGCTTCTAGTCAAGTGATTGGCAGATGAAAAAAACCTATTTATGCCTGAAGTGGAGTGTTGACAACAAAGGGAGTAATAGTTGCTGCTTTAATAACAATATTACCATCTTCCTCTGTAGCGAACAATGTTTGTATCATTTTTCTAGCTTATTGTGGGTGCAAAGCGCTAGGAAAATAAGTCATCAGACTGTCCTGACTCCTAGACTAATTATCCCCTCAGAAATCATATTAGCACACTTGAATTATTCTCTCTCTGAAGGAACAGTTTGCAAATCAAAAGTAAACCTCAGGGCCTGCTGAAACAAGTTCTTAATCAATGAAAAGTCCTGGGATGCCTTCAAAAGTGCTTTCAGAAATATTGAACATTATCTAAATTATGATTAGGGCCAATAGCTGCCTGTGTGGCTGAAAGGTTCTCTGTGGGAGTCATACAATTTTTCCCCTTCTCCAACCCAACAGAATCAAGTTAATCGGAGCATTTTGATTTGGCTTCTCCAAAATAATCTCTTGGGTAACAAGCATCATTCCTGGCACTAGCTTCCTTCTCTGATAATTATGATGAGGTCAAATGGCCCATGTTAGTCTGAAGACACAGGGGTCACTTATCTGTTTTTTATGTATAAGCATGTGCCTAAATCCATCTAAACATGATGCCAACATCCTTTTGAAGATTTTGGTTTCTGTATACCTACATCTGCACATCTTCCTGTACCCACAGACATATCACACCGGTAGCATGTTGAGGGGAAAGACACAGAATGTTTCTACCATGGTCCATTAGAATACAAGCAAGTCACTCAATTTCTTAAGACTTGTTTCACTATTCTAAAATGCATGAGTGAACCGAATAACTGCTAAGATTTGGTCTTATTAATTTATATTATTTATAACTTCTATATAAAGAAAATCCAAATAAAAAATATGTTAAGAAACATTCTACTTAAAATTTCATTGTCCAATTCATAATTGCCAAGATGTGGAAGCAACCCAAGTGGCCATTAACACACGAATAGATTATTAGCTGGGTATAAGTATACCATGGAATACTATTCAGCCATAAAAAGATGGAGACTTTAGACCTTATATATTTACCTGGATGAAGTTGAAACACATTCTTCTTAGTAAAGTGTTACAAGAATGGAAAATCATGTATCTAGTGTACTCAATACTAATTGAAAAACCAATTGAAAAATAACTACATAGCCACAAGAGAGAAAAACACAAGTATTTTCAAGCCAGGGGAAGTGGGGAGGAGGGAAAAGAAAAAGAGGAGGACAGAGGGGGATTGGTAAGTTCTCACCCAATGTGCACAATGTAAGGGTGTATAGCACACCCCCTGGGTGAGGGGCTCAATGACAACTTACTTCACCTTAGAAATGCAAACAGTGTAACCTGATCATTTGTATCCTCATATTAATCTAAAATTTTAAAAAGAAGAGGTATGGCTAAGAATTTTTGCCTTGGCTGTGAGCCATTCTGTGTTTTCATTAAAAACATAAATGAAGATATATAAGTATCTTTTTCTAATATGCTGATGATAAGGCAGGAGGATCTAAGTAATGCCCCCAGAGAATTTAGTGTAGATTCAAAATGACCCTAGTAGGCTGAAAGAATGAGAACAACTCTAGCAACAACAAAAAATTTCATTATCCAGTTTGAACATTTATTTGTTTTAGATCAGCATATTTGATTTATTAGTGTCCATAAACAGATGAAATTTTGTTAGAATTTTTCCTGAGTCTTCTTGAATTTCTGTATTTTTGAATTTGCAAGAACTCTTGGCTATAAGTGCAAACTATCACCTACTGAATGCTAGGATTGAGGGGCTAATCTTGCTGGATAGAAAATCTTACCCGTAGCACAGTGGTTATGGCTGCAGCGCCAGCCATATGCACTGAGGCTGGAGGGTTCAAGCCCGGCCCAGGCCAGCTGGACAATAATGACAACTGCAACAAGAAAATAGCCAGGCATTGTGGCGGGTGCCTCTAGTCCCAGCTACTTGGGAGGCTGAGGCAAGAGAATCGCTTAAGCCCAGGAGTCTGAGGTTGCCTTAGCTGTGACACCACAGCACTCTCCCGGGGGCAACAAAGTGAAACTCTGTCTCAAAAAAGAAAAAAAAAAAAAAAAAAAAAGAAAAAGAAAAAGAAAATCCAGGATGACATTTGAATTTAACCAAATTAAATGCATGTTTTTGTCCTATCTATATATCGAAAAATGGTACTACTGATATTGGAATTCCAGTGAGGCCACATCTTTCTTTGAGTCACATCCATTTTTAAATATTGTTCTTTAGTCGAGTACTTTTTAAGTACTGCAAGTAACCATATGATTCTCCAAGCAAAAGCTTGAACCCTGCCAATGTCTCTTATATCTCTATAGGAAAAGAATGTTCAATGAGGAGACAGGACTGCAGTGTAGAAATAATGTCACAGTGAGGATAGAAAAACTAAATTTGAGTTCCGGTTTCCATTAATTCAACGAACATTTATTGAGTCATTACTATGTGCAAAAAGTGTTGGGCTAGATTATGAACGATAATCTAAGATAAAAATGGCTTATTACTCTTACTAATTTATCGGGGAAGATAAGCATTGAAAGTGCAAGTGCAGATGTGATGAGCATTTCCAAGGGAGCTGAAAATAATACCATGGGGATATAAATGGAGGGACTTTTACTCAGTCTAAAGATTAACTGAAGATGAGAAAATTAAGTGAGAATTATTTAGGGAAAGGAAAAGTAATCCAAAGAGTAGGAAAAGTAAGTGTGAAGGCTTAGAGACAAAAGAGAGCATCACATGAGACATTAAAGGAAGTAGAGACTAGCTAAGGGCATAGCCAGTTGGAAGAAAACAGCCTCAGGTGAAAATGAACAGGTACACAGGAGAGTGGTAGATCCTGAAACAACATTAATGAGCTGTGATCTTGGGAACATCACCTCATCCCTCTAGGCCATCGCAGTCTGAGAGATCGGAGCGGTTGGACTCTAACACACCTTTTGCTCTGAGGTTGAGTGACTCTGACATCCGATCAGTCCCTGTCTCAGAGCCTGACTAGCTCACCTCTGAGTGTTGAGAAAAAAGCAACTCTTTGGGGGTAAACCACAGGCTGGTGTCTCAAGCAATTTTTCACTATTCCATGAATTTTAGGGATGTCTCTGTGTGTTGTCATGGAAACAAAGCACAGGGATTCCAAACTGCCATGCTTTGCACTCTAGCCACTGAGTAGGATTCTGAGCATGAATCTCAGCATGGTCCTGCTTTGGGTCCTCTGCCAACTCACACCAATCTGGGCTGATTATCACACTCTACCTTGTCATCTATGTTCTTTTCTTTAGAACTCTCACAGGGGTACTAAAAGTACTTTTCCTAAGATAGCTGTGATGATTACATCATATGAAATGTTCTATATATCTAGAATGAAAAGGTATGATAATTAGTTCAGCTTAGCCCAGCCAGGAAAGTCATCTGAATTTCACTGAGATGACATTTCCTGATAAGCTTACGTGCAAGGTGAAATTATTTGGCCTGGGACAACATTCTGGTAAGCAGACTAGCAGCTGGTAAGGAACCGTTGCCAAGACTGCATGCCTTGTGAAGCTGAAAAAATGTCTTTCTTGTTCTGCTATATTTTGAACACCCAGATGATGTTGGGACCATAGTGATGTTCAAGAAGTAATTATAGAATATGCAAATTAATTGAAATGTCTATTGGTATGGTTTATGTAAACTCAATTTACCTTGATGGATCTAGGCAGGAATGCATAAATATCATAAAGAATACTAACCCACATTGCCAGAACTAGTCCTGTCCCCCTCCTACGTCCCCCTCGGACTACCATTGTAAAATTCTTGACTTTCTTGGTGTTTCTATCTTGGGTTTGTCACTCAAATTTCCTATACTCTACCACTCCTTTGATAATTCATTTTAGGCTCAAAACTCCAGCTAAATTAGCATCTCAATTTGTATCAAATGCTAATATTTGATCTTAGGAATAAAAAAAAATTTAATTTTCCCAGGAATATGAAATAAGCCACTTGTGAATTTAAGGTTCACATGCCACTAGAATTCCTTTAACTTCAAATAAATTAATCAAGTACTTCCCCTTAGAGAAACACAGAATGACTCTACTTCTTTCACTTGATAGTCATGCAAATAGTGAAGAACATTAATTATGCTCAGTCTTTAGCCTTTCCCTAGAAATGTTTTCAACTACCTTACAGGGCATAGTTTTGAAGCCATCTAACTTTCTGAGTATATAAAACAGAAATTGCTTGGGAAAAACAGCTATAATCAAAGTCAAAAGAGAATTGAAAAACTGGAAGAAGATATTTGCCACACATATGAGTGATCAAAGCTAGTATCCCGAGTATTAAAGGCCTCATAAAAATTAAGACAAGAGATCTAAAGTCCTGATAAAGAGATAGGCATAGGCTCACCACCTGTAGCTCAAACAGCTAAGGTGCCAGCCACATACAGTAGAGCTGGTGGGTTCGAATCCAGCCCGGACCTGCCAAACAATGACAACTACAATAACAACAACAACAAAAATAGTGGGTGTGGTGGCAGATGCCTGTAGTCCCAGCTACTTGGGAGGCTGAGGCAAGAGAATTGCTTAAGCCCAGGAGTTTGAGGTTGCTGTGAGCTGTGAAGCCACGGTACTCTACCCAGGGTGACAGCTTGAGGCTCTTTCTCAAAAAAAAAAAAAAAAAAAAAGCCATAACATGAACAGACAATTCACAAAAATATACTCAAAATGACCCTCAAATATACAAAAGATGTTTAATCTACATCATAATCTGGTTATGCAAATCAATTTAATGCAAATACTCTTACACTAAGATGCCATTTCTTTTCCTTTTTTTTTTTTTTTTGAGACAGTCTCACTATGTCACCCTTAGTAGAGTGCCAAGGCATCATAGCTCACAGCACCCACAAACTCCTGGGCTTAAGTGAGTCCCTTGCCTCAGCCTCCCAAGTAGCTGGCACTACAGGCGCCTGCCACAACACCCAGCTATTTTTTTTGTGGAAGTTGTCATTGTTGTTTTAGGAGGCCTGGGCTGAGTTCGAACCTGCCAGCCCCAGTGTATGTGGCTGGGACCCTAACCACTGAGCTACAGGTGCCAAGCCAAGATACCATTTCTTATCCATTGGAAAGGTGAAAACAAGAGAAAGACTTCTTGGTGATGCTACGTGGGAATAGGCACTATCATACATAGCTGGTGAAAATATGAACTAATGCAATTCTTTTAGAGTAGAATTTGGAAACACATAATAAAAAATATATATGCAATTACATATTGACCTAGCAAAAGAGTCAAAGAAATGGCTAGAAATAGTTCTGGAAATTTTCCCAAAAAATATACCCTTAGTGGCATGTGCCTATAGTCCTAGGTACTTGAGAAGGTGAGGCAAGAGTATCATTTGAAGCAATGAGTTCAAGACTAGCCTGGGTAACAGAGTAAGATTTTACCTCTAAAATTTTTTTTGTATAAAAATATATCCTCAGCCATATGATAAAACACATGTAAAGTTAGTCACCGTCTCATTGTTTATAATTGTTCAGCATTGAAAAGAACCTACATAACAAAATATAGCAAAGTTTTTGAATAAACACCCCTATGGTGTAGAACTAATCAGCTATAAAAAAGAATGAAGGAGGCAGTGCCTGTTGCTCAATGGGTAGAGTGCCAGCCACGTACAACGAGGCTGGTGGGTTTGAGCCCAGCCCAGGCCTGCTAAATAACAACAATAACTGCAACCAAAAAATAGCCAGGTGTTCTCTTGGGTGCCAGTAGTCCCAGCTACTTGGGAGACTGAGATAAGAGAATCACTTAAGAGGGGCAGAGACAAGATGGCTGGCTGAAGCCAGCTTTCCACAGAGGCTCCCATCCAGAATGAGAGTTGAAGGACAGAAATTTATCAAGTAACCTGGTGGATAAGAGCTGCACCAAGAGAGAAGGTTGAAGAACGCACATCAACCCCGCTGAGGCGAGCTGTGACCCCAATGATACAAACAAAAGGTACAAAATCCATCACCAAGTATACGGGGGTCCCCTCACCCATAAGCATGGTTCAAAGTGCCCCACAAACAAATGAGCAGAGTTCAAAGGTCCTCCCACTACACTCCACGGGAGAGACCCTCTAAAAACTGGACCTACCTCCTCTACTAGGATGCCACGGCATTCTCCTGCCAGGCATAAAACTGTATAAAACTGTATATATTCTCTATCTGCAATTCTGAGCTCCCAGCACTCCCCTCCACTCTCACTCTGAGGTCTGAAGGCCTGTCCCCCAGGAGTCCAGATTCTTGGGTGATTTCTCAAGGGGTGTGGACAGGGCCTAGACTACAGCTGGTCAGTGCTGATTCTGCGGCATGGGAATGAGGACAGGATGGTTGGCTGAGAGGGAACCACACTGAAGTGGCGGTGCCACGAAGTACAGAGCAGCAGCTACTTTTGGCAACAATAGGGATCACTGCCAGATATTCTGAAGCCACACCCCCTGTCTCCCTGGGCAACCAGAGGAGGTTGGGCATCTTCTCAGGTGGCAACCACTGCAGAACAGATCTGGGATAGAAACGCAGACCCCGTGAGTAAAGGGTTTGCCTGAGGCAGTACTGGCCTGGGTGGAACGCAGGAACTAGATAATGCATGTGCAGAGGTAGGAAATTCCCAGGGCGGGGCTGACCCAGAGGACCGCTTTACTGAGCCTAAGACACACCTGGCCCTCAGGGGATCGTCAGCCTATAGACAAAGGAAGGCAGAAGACTAGAACTGACAACAACTAATCAAATACAAACCTGCAGGAGCAAAGACAGGGCATGAGGCACAGGCTCTGGAAACTCAAAACAGCTTCTCTTCTGCAGGGGAATATAGCAGGGACAGAAAAAAATTTCCACAAAGTTCTTCTATTCTGTTCTGTCAGTAACTTCAATCAGGGGTGGGGCTGGAACTGAATGAACACCCCCCAACCTCCATCAAGTGCCCGAGGTTGTAAGGCCTCACCACCCCCTGCTGGATAGAGGCAGAGCACAGTGGTCTGGCTGAGCAGATATAAATTTCCTTGTGATTCAAGCAGGTACAATTCCTTAGAATATCTGTTCACTAGAGGCAACTGGGTCACAGCCCTGCAGTGCTATCAGTGACTGGGTGTGATAAAGGTGCAAGGTGAGGAAGAAGGCATCAACCTTCCCTGATGACTTTATTTGCTGGGTGGGTCCTTCTGACATCATGGAGCACTGGAACAAGTCATATCTGTGTTCTTACTAGACCCCTGCAATCCACTTGCCAGACTTTGTAAACTCTCCCACCTGAGGCAATTGATTTCAGCCTTTTCAACTGAGCCGATCGCCTGACAACAATTCAAGTGGTGCCCTGGGTGTGTGGTTGTAGGAAGGTTTGATTTTCCTTTTCCAATTGTTGCCTATGGGGGGGAAGGTGACTTAATTGCTGGTATTTCTCCACAGCTGAGACTTCAATGCAGAGTAACTGTTTCACTAGGGTTGGACCAAGACCGGCTGAAAACAAGACAGAACCACTTAGCCCCACCACACCAAACAGGTCCCCAGTTTCTCAGGCCACAGCACTGTATGGGTCTTTGACAAAGCTCCAGGGGAAAAATCAAACCATGTAAAATAATCATGGGATGGAATCAGTGGAAAAACTCTGATAACATGAATAATCAGAATAGATCAACCCCCCCAAGGAATGATATGGCAGATGTAACTGAAGATCCCATTCATAAATAGCTGGCCAAGATGTCAGAAATCAAACTCAGAATTTGGATTGCAAACAAGATTAATAGAATGGAGAAAAATTTCTAATTAGAAATTCGAGGAGCAATTCAGAAGTCAGAATTAGAAATTTGAGGAGAAATTCAAAAGTTGTCTCAAGAATTTAACGAATTTAAAGACAAAACAACCAAAGATTTTGACGCACTGAAGCAAGAATTTGCAGCCTTCAAAGATATGAAAAATACAGTAGAATTCCTCAGTAACAGACTGGAGAAAGCAGAAGAAAGAATTTCTTGACATTGGAGACAAAGCCTTTGAATGTTCCCAAACTCTCAAAGAGGAAGAGAGATAGAGAGCAAAAACAGATCATTCTCTCAGAAAGCTCTGGGATAATTTGAAGAAGGCTAATAGCTGCCTCACTGGAATCCCTGAAAGCAATGAAGTGGCCTCGCAAAGCACAGTGGCCCTTCTCCATGAAATTATGAAAGAGAATTTTCCAGACATGCCAAGAGAGTCTGAAATTCAGATAGCAGACAGTTTCAGAACCCCAGCACAACTCAATCCCAGTAAGACATCTCCCAGGCATATAATTAACTTCATTACATTTAATATGAAGGAGAAAATTCTGAAAGCAGCCAGATGTAAGAAATTCATTACCTACAAAGGGAAGAATATTAGAATGACTGCAGATCTCTTTGCTGAAACCTTTCAAGCCAGAAGAGGGTGGTCATCAACTTTTAATCTCCTAAAGCAAAATAACTTTCAACCCCGGATCCTGTATCCAGCTAAACTGAGTTTCATTTATGATGGAGAAATTAAATACTTTAATGATATTCATATATTAAAGAAATTTGCCATAACCAAACCAGCTCTTCAGGATATTCTCAGACCTATCCTCCAAATGACCAGCCCAATCCTCTACCACAAAAGTAAACTCACTCAGAAACTTTTGATCAAACTCCAATTTCCACAGTGCCAAAAGGATTAAAAATGTCCATTAGACTTTAGAAAAACTCAATACCCAAAATTTTACCAGACTTATCAATATTCTCCATTAATGTGAACAGCTTTAACTGTCCTCGAAAGAGGCACAGGTTAGCTGACTGGATACAAAAACTCAGGCCAAATATTTGTTGCATACAAGAGTCACATCTTACCTTAAAAGATAAAAATAGACTCAGGGTGAAAGGATGGTTGTCCATATTTCAGGGAAATGGTCATCAGAAAAAAGCAGGTGGCCAGGCAGCTACACAAAGGGGAGCCAACGTGCCCAGCCCACCTTCTGCTGCTCGCTGCCCAGCGCTTGGTTTC
>CAUYPK010038426.1:0-20001 GCA_963574355.1 Loris lydekkerianus
TAAGTAAAGCAAGCAGACAGCCCTCAGAATGGGAGAAAATATTTGCAGTTTATACCTCCGATAAAGGTCTAATAACCAGAATCCACAGAGAACTCAAAGGTATTAGCAAGAAAAGAACATGTGATCCCATCTCAGGGTGGGCAAAGGACTTGAAGAGAAACTTCTCTAAAGAAGACAGATGCACGATGTACAAACACATGAAAAAAAGCTCATCATCCTTAATCATCAGAGAAATGCAAATCAAAACTACTTTAAGATATCACCTAACCCCAGTAAGAGCAGCCCACATACCAAAATCCCAAAACCAGAGATGTTGGCGTGGATGTGGAGAAAAGGGCACACTTCTACGCTGCTGGTGGGAATGCACACTAATACGTTCCTTCTGGAAGGATGTTTGGAGAATACTTAAAGACTTAAAAATAGACCTGCCATTCGATCCTATAATTCCTTTACTAGGTTTATACCCAGAAAACCTAAAGTCACAATACAACAAAGACATCTGTACCAGAATGTTTATTGCTAAGTCATGGAAGAAGCCCAAGTGCCCATCAACCCATGAATGGACTAGCAAATTGTGGTACATGTATGCCATGGAATATTATGCAGCCTTAAAGAAAGATGGATACTTTACCTCTTTCATGTTTACATGGATGGAGCTAGAACATACTCTTCTTAGCAAAGTATCTCAGGAATGGAAGAAAAAGTATCCAATGTACTCAGCCCTACTATGAAGCTAAATTATAGCTTTCACATGAAGGCTATAACCCAACTATAGCATAAGACTATGTGAAAGGGCCAAGGAAGGGGAAGGGAGGGGAGAGGTTAGGGTGGAGGGAGGATGATGGGTGGGGCCACAGCGATGGTGCATCTTAGAACGGATACAGGCAAAACTTACTAAATGCAGAATACAAATATCTACATACAATAACTAAGAAAATGAAGGCTACATTGAACAGTTTGATGAGAATATTTCAGATTGTATATGAAACCAGCACATTGTACCCCTTGATTGCACTAATGTACAGAGCTGTGATTTAACAATAAAAAAAAAAAATTTTTTTTTAAATCAACTCAAGGAATTCTTCATGGATCAGGCAATGTGTAGCAGTCAGTGGCATTCCTCTTGCTAACGTTAAGTGCAATCACCCAGGTAAAAGACACTGGAAGTCATTGTTTTGGCCTTGCCCAGATCCTTGACACATCTGCCTAAACCAGAAAGAAGATCTAAGTGAATTCAACAAACACTGACTCAGAGCTCACTCTGGGTGAGGTCTCATTGTTAAAACTGGAAGAGAATAGTTTATAAAAAGGAGAAGACAGAGCATCCACAGAGACAGAGTCTGGACTGAGAACAGAAGCACAGATACGGGCTTAGCAGCTAGGGTGCCAGCCACATACCTACAGCCAGTGGGTTTGAATCCAGCCCGGGCTTACCAAACAACAATGACAACTACAACTAAAAAATAGCCGGACGTTGTGGCAGGTACCTGTAGTCCCAGCTACTTGGGAGGCTGAGGCGAGAGAATCGCGTAAGCCTAAGAGTTTGAGGTTATTGTGAGCTGTGATGCCACAGAACTCTACTGAGGGCAACATAGTGAGACTGTCTCAAAAAAAAAAAAAAAAAAAGAAGAAGAAGCATGGATATGGAAACAGTGAGTATAACTTTAGGTGGGCTAGACTTAGGCCCTAGCAGTCTCCAGTCTCTGCAGCCCTCCTCTCTTCTTAGCTGAGGCTCCCTGAACCCAACCCTGGGCTCTAGGCCCAGTCTCAAATATCAGCCTTCAAAGTCCATGACAAACTTGCCAGTATCCAGAATGAATGCTTAACTGGCAATTCTTGGGTTCTTGGGCCCTGTGTCCTTCCAAATAAATGCTCTACATGGGCTACTCTAGGTGAGGTCACAAGAGGAAAAGTAGAATGTTCTAGTACCCAAATCCAAAGGATGGGTCAGGAGGGGCAAGGCTTTTGACACTGGATGTGGTCAGCCTCTTGCTGATTTACAGCCCTCAGCTCTCCCCGACCACAGCAGCCCCACCTGAAGTTCTCCAGCCCTCTTATGTCCTTGAGTTTAACCAGATAGTCCTAAAAATGACAGGCACTTTTTTTTTTCATTTATTTCTTACGATTTTAATTTATTTAATTTCTTTTCTTTTTTATTTTTGGATTCAAAAATCAGAGGTATAAAAAAGACAGTGAAAAGTTTCCCATCCCTGTCCCCAGTCTGCCTCGGTCATAACACCTCCTCTGATAAATAACCACTGCTGATTTCTCACATATTCTTTCAGACATTTTAATGCATAGATAAGCAGTATCAGACAGGCTGAGAAGGTGACAGTATTCCCCAATTATAGCCACAGAGAATTCACAAAAAGTCTCTTTACTGGACAAACAAGTTAGGGCTTTCCCGGGTGCTGCTGTTTCAGCTCCCTACAGCAGGGGGCATCATGGGCAGCTGCGAAGACTGAGGCAAAGTGAGGACAAGGGAAGCTGGGAGAGACCAGGAGGAAAGGGCTAAGCCCAGAAACTGCCGCCAGGACCAGGAACTGAGGCACCCTCATCCTTGTGGCTATCCAGACTGGCATTTTCTAGGAGGGCCCAGACACTGTTCTTTTTTTCTTTTCTTTTCTTTTCTTTTTAGAGACAGGGGTGTTGCCCTTGCTCTGGTTGGTCTCAAATTCTTGAGTTCAAGCAATCCACCCACCCAGGCCATCAAGCCAGTCAATTTCTTTCTTTCTTTTTTTCTTTTTTGAGACAGAGTTTCACTCTACTGCCCAGGCTAAAGTACCATGGCATCAGTTTAGCTCACAGTAATCTCAAACCCCTCAGTTCAAGCAATCCTCTTGCCTCAGCCTCCCGAGTAGCTGGGACTAACAGGCCCATGCCACAACGTCAGGATAATTTTTTTTTTTTCTTTTGAGACAGAGTCTCAAGCTATCGCCCTGAGTAGAGTGCTGTGACATCACAGCTCACAGCAACCTCAAACTCTTGGGCTTAAGTGATTATCTTACCTCAGCCTCCCAAGTATCTAGGACTACAGGTGCCTGCCACAACACCTGGCTACTTATTTTTCTATTTTTAATAGAGATTGGTCTTACTCTTACCCAGGCTTGTCTCGAACTACTAAGGTCAAGGGATCCTTTCACCTTTGCCTCCCAGAGTGCTAGGATTATAGGTGTGAGCCACTGCACCTGGCCTGACACTAATCTACCTTAGGGTTAGGTTAGAAGACAAGTGAAGAGGACAGAGGAAAGCCATTGGGAGATTGTGTAACCTCCCACTAATGTGCATGTGCTTTCTACAGGGTGGAAGAGGACAACTGGCTCTCAGTTGGGAAGTTCTATCCAAGAATTAGTAAATTATAGCTCCAAATCCAGCTATTAAATATATGGTCCCAGGTAACCCAGCACTTCTCTGGGCCTCAGGTTCCCTTTCTGTAAAGTAGGAAAAATATCAACCCTAGAATCCCTACCCACTTTATAGCCATAGAGAGTATCAAATGAGATCATATAGCAATAGCCAGTTAACAGAGGGAAATGTTTGTAATTTCACAACAGTAAGATACCATTGTTAAAATTTTAGAAGATGAGTAACACTTTAAAAAGACATTGCCATGGGAGAACAGAAGCTCTCATCTATCTACTGTCATTTTAGTACAGATTGGTATAATCAAAGGCAATTTGGCAATACCAGCAAAATGTTTAATTCTAGAGTTTTGGTTTTTAAAACTCACCCTACAAATATACTTGCACAAAATATGTAATCATTATAATAGTATCTGGAACATTTTAAAAATTGGAAAATGAGAAACACCTTGTTGCCCACTGGTGGGGTTCTTATCTCACAGAATATGAATATAGTTCATTCACATAAGAGAAGAGCAAGCAGCAAGGAATAAGGTAAAACTACACGCATGTTGCATGATGTAATTCCATTTCTGTAGAAAACAACAAGCAAAAAAAAAAAAAGACTTTTATATGCTCACATATGCAAAGGAAATATCTGGAAGTATTCACATGAGACTATTAACGGTGAGTGTCTTAGGGAGTAATAATAAAAGAAGCTGGAAATCAAGAATGGAATTTCTTTTTTTTTTTTTTTTTGTCACCCTAGGTAGAGTGCTGTAGCATCACAGCTTACAACAACCTCAAATGCTTGGGCTTAAGCAATTCTCTTGCCTCAGCCTTACAAGTAGCTGAAACTATAGACGCCCACCACAATGCCTGGCTTTTTTTTTTTTTTTTTTAATTGTAATTGTTATTGTTGTTTGGCAGGCCGGGGCTGGATTCAAACCTGCAAGCTCCTGTGTATGTGGCTGGTGCCCTAGCCACTGAGCTACAGGTGCCAAGCCTGGAATTTCTCTTTTTCAATGGATACCATTCTCCACTATTCAAAAATTTTTTTTTGCAAAGTATATCTTGCTCTTATTATTTTAAAAAACAATTTTTAAAAGAATCTAGGCCCCAGGGCAACCAAGTGGGAAGAGCCACAGGAAGAGTGGAGGCGTCCAGGCCAGTGGGAGGACTTTGGTCTGTAAACGTGCAGGGAGCACCTCTGGGCTGTTCAGCACAGGAGGGATTGAAGTTGGCATTAAGACCCTTAGAAATCAAACTGCACTACTAAAGCACAGATGCTAGCAAATGAAATGCTATCTGTGAAACCCTTTAGAGCAGTGATTTATAAGCCAGTGTGCAGTAAAAGAATGTTAGATATGCCGCGAAAAATTTTAAAGAATATTAATTAAATTATTTTCAAAAGAAATTCAAAGCACAGTAAATATATTTGTTTTTCTACTTTTTTTTTTTGCAGTTTTTTGGCCAGGGCCGGGTTTGAACCCACCACCTCCAGTATATGGGGCCAGCACCCTACTCCTCTGAGCCACAGGTGCTGCCCTCTACTCTTTTTTTGATCCATATTAATTTAAGTGTACCATGGAAGTTTAACTATACGTTCAAATGTGCTGTGACATAAAAAAGGTTGAAAAACACTGGTTCAGAGGGTCATGCACTACTCCAGGGTAGTTGGCATCACAAAAGAGAGAGGGCTCAGCCCCATGTATCCTTGCACACATTTCACTGGGAGCTTGTGAACCTGTGTGGGCACCAGGGAAGCCTGGGTGGGTCAGAGTTGCGGGCCCCCAACTATAGGCCCAGAGCTGTACCTGTGATCTCGTGCTGCCGAAGCTCGTTGTATTTGTAAGACTGCTCTAGGGGCTTGATAGATGAGTGGTAGATCTTTCGAAGTCGCTGCAGCACCGCTGAGGGCAGAAAGGGATGTGGGGAAAACGTCAGGAAGGATGGGCTCTGGTAGGCTCCTCCACTGTGGAAGGGTTTCCCACCCTGCTTGCAGTCCACTGATTGTGTGGCATACTAGAATTTGTGCAGCTGGTGCACACCTCAACCCTCAGAAATCCTCAAACCAAAGGGTATTCTTCTACCCATCCCCCAAAGCCTCTTTGTTATTGTTAGCTATTGTTATTTTTTAAACCTAACTCCCTCCTCCCTGCCCACCTCAAAAGTGTGTCCCTGCCTCAGCCTGCAGCCCTCCCGAAGGCCCTCCCTTTGGCAGATGAGAGTTCCATCTCTCTCCCTGCTGCCCACTTCTGCAGGTGCTGCCTGAGGCTCTAATGATGCACTGACACCCTGGCCCTTGCATTCCCAGAAGCCACTGTCCTCCCACATGCTCCTGGAGACATCCCAAGTGTCCTCTCTGGAAGAGGAAGAGCGCAGTGTGAGGCATGTATAGGAAGGCTGTGGAACTGAGGGTCCTGCTAGTCTCTACCCCAAGCCAGGAGCAGATCCTGCTATTACAGCCCCGAGCCTAGCTGGCTCGTCCAGAAAGAGGAGACACCAAGCCCCACTAAGATCCTTGGGTTGTTATGAGAGTGGAATGAACCCCTGGACTGAAAGGACTTTATAAACTAAAAATCAAAGCAAAGGGGAGGAATCCTTACTAACCATCCTCCCCTCCCATAGTACAGCAACAGCAATGCGGTCCATCCCCGCCACTCACCCTGCTCCCTGTTCCATCGTCCTCCTCTTCTTTTCCTGTCTGGACCCCTAGCCTTGGACCTGCTCACAGAGCCTCCCCCATAGAGCCACCCGCCCCAGAATCTCCCCTTCCCTGTGGTCCCTGCTGTGCCCCTAGCCTAGGCCCAGGCCCCCTGCCCTGCTTACCAGAGTAATCATCAGCTGGCTTGTCCTCATTCAGCATCAGGGTTTTCTCAATATGGGAGCGGTCCCTCATCAGGGCTTCCTCATTCACATCCTCTGTCTCTTCTAGGGAGAGAAGCAAAGAAAGCATTAGGGCGAAGCCAAGATGAGAGCCAGCAAGCCCCTTCCACCATGGAGCTGTGGACAAGCTCTGGGCTTTGAGCAGGGCTGAGCAAAGTCTTGCCAAGTTGCACCGACTTGAGTTCTGCCTTTAGGGTGGACTTTGAAAACCCAAATTCAACTTCCACGAAGCTCCGTGAGCCATTTGGTCTACTCAATGGATAACATGCTGAGCACCTACTGTGCCTCGTGCCTCGCTGGGAGCCCCCATAGGCAGGTCACCTGCCCATGGGCGGTTTCCCTTAGCCAATGAGGAAAGAGATGATGAACAGTTGGTCTTTAAAATGAAAGAACAGGCCAGGCTGTGGCTCAGGCCTATAATCCCAGGATTTTAGAAGGCTCAGGTGGGAGGATTGCTCAAGTCTCAAAGTCTGAGACCCAGCCTGGGCCATATAGTGAGACCTCCATCTCTAAAAATAAATAAATAGGCTGAGAGCCTGTAGCTCAGTGGCTAGGGTGTCAGCCACATACACCAGAGCTGGTAGGTTCAAATCCAGCCCGGGTCTGCCAAACAACAATGACAACTACAACCAAAAAATAAAAACAGCCGGGCGTTGTGGCAGGTGCCTGTAGTCCCAGCTACTTGGGAGGCAGAGGCAAGAGAATTGCTTAAGCTCAAGAGTTTGAGGTTGCTGTGAACTGTGATACCGCAGCACTCTACTAAGGGTAACAAAGTGAAACTCTGTCTTAAATAAGTAAATAAATAATAAATAATAAAAGTAAAATAATATAGTAGTTATAAATAGTGAAGTGGCCACAGGAAGAAATGCTCCAGAAGCTAGTAGGGAAGTATGCCAAGAAGTAGCCTCAGTCTCAGCAAGGGGATCAGAGAGGACCTCCCAGGTCCACTGCAGAGTGGCAGTGAGTTCAGTAAAGAAGGCAGAGGAGTTTCCTGTGGAAGCCCTGAGATGGGAGTTGTTTAGCAAGAGGCAGGAGGAAGGGACATTGCAGTAGTGGGGCAGAGCTGAGTACTAGGCAGCTGAAGACAGGGCTGGCCTGGCAGGGTCTCAAGGGCCTCCCCAGGGTTTGCTTTTCATCCTAAGAGCAAAGCAAATCAGAAGGAACTCTAAGCAGACAACTGTCACAGCCAAGTGAGCACTTCTCCAGGATCACACCGGCTGTGTGTGAAGGGCTGGGAGAAGCCCCTGCATTGCATCTTGTGTACCTTTAAGGGGGAGGGGGTCAACTATTCTTTTGTCCAAGCAAGCAAGAGATGCTCACTTTAGCTGCAGGCTCTGAGGAGGGATGCTCAACTCCCTGGGCCTCTAATATCCCAGCCACCTCCACCCAGGCTGCCTGTAGAGGGGATTTTAGGTACTAGGAGTGGCAGACCCTAGCCCACGGGGCAGAAGGAAGCCACTTCCACTTGGGTTGGAAAGTAAAGAAGAATCGATCAGCCTTGTGCAGTGCCTCAGGACACTGATGCTTCACCTAGACTCAGAAGAGGGAGGGCAGGGAAAGAGGAAGGCACAAGCACCCACAGAGAGTAAGCAAGTTAGTCTGCAAGCAAACCTGTGGGGAAGCCAACTTGGAAAGTAAAGACTTAACACCCCCCACCCCACCCTGAGAGCCCAGCTCTGGTCTAAGTCGGTACTCAGTGGGTTCCCAGTATCAAATACTACTCAAAGGGCCCTGCCCTTTCCCCTCTCCTTGTTCCTGGTCCCATCCCTTTGCTTCAAGTGGGCATCTGTAAGACATCAGTGGTCACAGCCAGCCTGAGTTCTTATCACAGGCTCTCCAATGCCTCCTATGGTCTAGTCTTCGGGGAAGACACCAAGTGCTTACCTACCCAGGCAATCACCCAGGCGTTCCCAACCCACCCCCACCAACTCCCAGCACACCCTCTACCAGCTGGCCATGGGGACCCCATCATGAGTTCAGTTCTTTAGGCTGAGGTGCTGACGTGTATTAAAGTGCATCCAGGGACCTGGAAGGGGAGGCTACCTGGCCTGACTCAGAAGTTCCGAGGCCCTCTGGACCCTCTCACCAGCCCCTCCAAACCAGAGGCAGGCAGCTAATGTATAGCCAAAGACACGCTCCCAGGCAGGAACCCGACCTGGGACCTCCCTGCCAAACCCAAGATTGGCTGGGTCCTCTCCCACCCACCCTGTCCCTGCCTGGCCCCCCAACACAAGACTTCCAGAAGAATACAGCTGCCCAAGGTGCTGGGTTACTCTTAAGGAATTCCTACCCTGGAGAGCAGTCGTGGGAAACCCCCTCCCCAGAAGTCCCTCCTCGAGGTCCTCTGCCATAGCTTCTAGAGGCTTGTCGCCCTCGGGCCTTGGACTCAATTCCTTCGGGCTGAGTTGAGCCCCTTTGTCCCCATGACTGGTGGTTCCTGCTGCTTCCTCAGGCTCCCCTGCCACCTCTTCCTTCTGCTCCTCCTTTTCTTTCTCCTTCTCCTCCTCCTCCTCAGAGGCATCCTCTGCTTCTTCTGAACTTGCCCCATCTCCACTGTCTTCTGACTCTTCTGACTCTTCTGCAGATGGGACTCCACTGTTGTCGCCAGCCTCTTCTTCAGAGGAGGCCTCATCCATGTCCTCCTCCATGCCTTCTGCCTCAGGGGTCTTGGTGCCCTCAGACCCTGAGCTGATCCTCGCCTCTGTGCCAGGCTTGCCCTGGGCCTCAGTGCCTCTCCTGGCTCCTGTGTCAATGTCCAACAGCTCTTCTCCCACAGCCACAACATCGGGGGCTCCTTTAAGCACTGCTGGATCCTGACCAGCCCCTGGGCTGCCCACACCCTCCATGTTCAGGCTGTGGAACTCTTCACCTGCTAAGCCAGGAGAGGCCCCTTCTGCCTCAGGCTGGCTGTCCCCTGGGACCTCCTCAGCTTCCTTGGGGACCTCGTCACTCCCAGCCCATCCTTCTGCGTCACCAAGGGCAGCTCCCTCTGCAGGAAGCCCCGTTGCCTCCTGTCCTGGCTCCTCTCCAGAGCTGAGCTCAGGTCCCTCTTCTTCCATGGGCCCCTCATCCCCTCCTGGGGGAAGGGTGCTTGCTGCTAGTGGGCCCTCCTCTTCCTCCCCAGGCCCCTCAGCGTCCCTGTCTCCAGTTGGACCTGACTCTGCAGCTGAGACGTTGGAAAGGCTGGCTTCAGGGTCAGTGGGAGGAGCCCCAGCAGTGGTCTTCTCCTGGCTGTCAGCCCCCCTGCCATCTGAGTAGTGAAGGAGCAGATTCTCATCTTGAGGGGCTGCATCTGCATACAGCACCCTTTCTTTCTCCTCTAGAGCGTCTCCAGCAGAGAAATGATTCTCCAACAAATTGCCAACATCTTCTGTGCCACCCGAAGCAGAGACTTGCAGTTCTGAATGATTAGAACATGATTGGTCAGTTTCACAGGGTTGGCACTGGCTCTGCTCTCAAAGAGTCTACATCAGTCTAGTTCTTATCTTCTGCAAGTATGGTGCTGCCTATGTCTGGTCACATTGACCTCCCCAAGTCTTTGTGACTACCTTGTGTATAGTAAACAGAACCTCCCTCCCAAGATGTGCAAATTGTGGACTGGGTAGTTAAAAGACTGGCCCACCACCCATTACCCACCAACCATTACTGAGGGAGTGAGCAGCTGCACTGATCCAAGAACTTCACAGACCTCCCCTGACCTTTGAGTCTCCCCGCACGGTCCTGACGACTATGTATGGATGGAAACTTGGGCAAGCCATTCCCGTCCTTCATCACCCTTGCTGATGGGCACGTGCAGCCTAGCTCACCAAGAGATACATCCAAGATAGGACAAATGGTTGTACACCCCACCCCTTGTCAGTTCCTAGAGTATTAAGCAGCATGCTTTTTATACTGCTATCAACAAAGGGGTGAAAACAGGTGTTTGCAGGCCAGATAATCTTAGGTTACCCAGCAAAGTACTTAGGGGATTACTTGTGGCTCTCAACCTTATTAAGTCACACATCTAACCCTGTCCCCTTAAGGGCAGGCATTTGCTGGCCTTGCTACCTTAGATTAGAGGAGACATGGCCTGAGGAGGAGATATCCAAAACAGGCAGGGCCTTCCCAGTGGCCTCAGCCAACCCCTTCTGAGGGGATCCCTTTCTAAGGGCCTGTAGCTTCACCCAGAGAGCAGAGGACAAGGTAGGAGAGGGCAAAGTAGGAGCCTGGCCCACACCAGAGACCTCCATCAAGGGTCAAGTTTAATATGTTTGGAAAATGGGGTCTCCCTATGCACGCACTCCCTCCCACCCAGGCTGGTATCTGTTCAAGGAGGAGCCCCCTATGGGAGGATACTGCAGGTTCACAGGGACATGGGGACCTCAGGATCCCCCCTTAAGACAGCTAAGACAACCCTGTTCTCCCTTGGCTCTCAAGGACTCTCTCCAAGGAAGCAGATCCTGTTTGTCTGCTGGGTGCAGAGATCCCCTCTCTCAGCCCATAGCCTGCTACTCCTATCTCTGCCTCCTGTGAAAAAAGCCACTTTTGGGTATATCCATTCCCCCTCGGGGCAGCCTCCATAGATCAGAAATAAATATTTTCTCATTAGTCCCCACAGCCAGCCAATATGCTATGAAATTCAGGACAGGAAGCATTAGCACCTCTTATCATAGAAGAGCCCTGTACACTGATACAGAAAACTCCTCCCCAACATTTTCATGTGCAAGACCAATTCAACCTTCTGTATTACTGTCAGAAAGACTTTAGAACCGAATTAGTGAAAGCCTAGAGGTCTTAGACCTGTCCCAGACATACGGCCATGAGCTGGCTTGTGAGTGACCAGAACCCAGAACTGCCAACTTTGTCCAGGCATTCCACACCATGATGTGCCTGGTGCACACAGTCACACTTGCCACCTGCTTGCATGCACCTTCTTTCTGGAATCATGCTCCATGCTGTTCCTGGCTCCAGGATTTTAGAAACCAATTTTTAATTCTGTGGGGTCCTGCCTAACCCAAAGATAGTAGTAGAAGAGGTCCATGGTTAGATTTGGGTGCCAGCAAGAATTCCTGGTCCCTTAATGGGAGGAACCTACATACTGGTAAGTCTTGATTCTTTTACCTGCATCTCATTTGCCCAATGGCAGAAACTTGTTTTAAACCTTTCAAAGCATCTTTTTGCTTTGCCAATCTGCATGTCCTCTGAGCTGCAAGGTATGTATGTGTCATATGAGATACGTCTGTACAATTTTAATCTGCTGGGCAATATTTAAGCACCTTCTATATATAAAACATTAACTTAATCTTACTGAGTTTATTTAATCGTATTTGCTTCTCTAAAACAAGTATAACTCGTATGTCCTCTGTGTAGATGAGCAGACTGAGACCATAGGCACTGAAGCCCTTACCCAATAATACCACAGAGCCCATAGCTGGCTTAGGCCATGTGACTGCAGAACCACAAAGGAGACTCCCTGACCTCTGAGCAGGGTTCTACATTCTCACTACTCAAAGTGCCATCCAAGGACTAGCAGCATCAGTGTCACATGGAAGCTTGTCAGAGATTCAGACCTTCAGACTCCAGCCCAGCCACAATCAGACTCTGCATTTTAACAAGACGGCCACGTGATTCATCTGCACCATTACAGTTTGAGAGGCACTGGTCTACACTATCTCATAAAATTTCCTCTCATTAGTTAGCTGTGGTATAAGCCCATAATCCCAGCTACTTGGGAGACTGAGGCAGGAGGATCGCTTGAGCCCAGGAGTTCAAGGTTACAGTGAGCTGTGATCACATCACTGCTGTCCAGCATGGGCAACAGAGCAAGATCTTGTTTCTAAAAGAATAAAAACAGGCTTGGTGCCCATAGCACAGTGATAACCACCTACACTGAGGCTGGTGGGTTCGAACCCAGCCCGGGCCAGTTAACCAACAATGACAACTGCAAAAAAATAGCCAGGCATTAGACGGGCACCTATAGTCCCAGCTACTTGGGAGGCTGAGGCAAGAGAAACACTTGAGCCCAAGAGTTTGAGGTTGCTGTGAGCTGTGATGCCACAGCACTCTTCTGAGGGTGACATAGTGAGACTCTGTCTTTAAATAAATAAATAAATCATAAATTTATCATAAAGAATAAAAACAAAAATAAACAAAACATTTTTAAAAACTGCTTCTCAACTAGTGATTCTCAGCATCAGCTACATATTAAATCACCTGGTTCTTGGTCACACACTTCCTTCCCTCCCTCGTGGTTCTGATTTAAACAGTCTGGGGTATAGCATCAACATCAGAACTTAAAAAGTTATCTAGTAATTATAATATGCAAAACTGCAAACCACTGCACCTGCTAAGCCAAATAATCCTGACCCTGAGTCTTCTGCTCCTGGCTCCTTCCCACTAGGAAGAAGCCCACGGGGGTTCCCAAGTTTGGTGGTTCTCCCAGAGCCAGGCATTTTTCCCTTGGAACAGTAGTGGTTGTGGCTTCTGTTTTCCATGGGCCTCACTCTCCCTTGATGATGATGGTGATGACGATAATGATTATGACGATGCTGCTGATGGTGGTGGTAACGACGATGATTGGGATGGTGATGATGGCGGTGACGATACTGAACTGAATGGACTCTTGCTCTGACCTCCTGTAACATTTCTGACATTCTCCAAAAAAACCTCTTTTCCTGGTGGGGTTGAGAGAGCTGAATCATCTCAGGGTTGTGGGGTGAGGGCTCCCAACACTGGAAGTTTACTAGGACCTTCACGCTGTTGTGTGTGCCCAGTCAAGAGTATGCATCTGTGTAAACACATTTACATTCATTCTCTTCCATGGCATTTACAAGCTACTGCCAAACAACTTGGAGTTTGAGGGTGATGGTATCTTGCCCCGTGACCTTCCTTCCCAAGCTAAAAATAACTTCTCTGACAGAAAGTCTTTCAGTGAAACAAGCTGCTCCATTAGGGCCCCAGGGCTCGATCCCCAGGAAACAACGGTGCCATTGGGCCCAAATCTCTGAGAGGCATGGGCAGAGGCATGAGAAGCCTCCTACAGCACTCAGATCAATCCTGTGAAATCCAGGCTGGTTTTGTCCCTCCCCCTCTAGCTTCTAGCTGAAGCTCCCTCCCACCCCCCCACCCATAGGCCCTGCAGCAGGAGCTATGCGGAGGCCATGGAGGATCCAGGCACCCTGGAAGGGGTGAGTCTCCAGTAAGATGAATCTTGGTCTATCCCAGGACATGAAGACACTGTATGTGCTGCTGCCAAGACACCAGCACCAGGCCGCAGCCAGGCTGGGTGCTGACATCAGGGCACATGAATAGCAGGTCCCCTGCTCAGCCCAGAGATCATGGGAAGGCTCAAGTGCCCAACAGACTGGTGCCCAGCTCCACTCACACCCCAGCAGAGCACAACACAAACCAGCCCTGCTCACCCCCATCAGCCCCTCCACTGCCAGCCTCCTAGAGCTTCCCCCGGCCCCACAGCCACAACTGCAACCCCTTTCTCCTCATTCTACC
The DNA here is from genome assembly GCA_963574355.1 of Loris lydekkerianus. Taxonomy (NCBI): domain Eukaryota; kingdom Metazoa; phylum Chordata; class Mammalia; order Primates; family Lorisidae; genus Loris; species Loris lydekkerianus. The sequence continues at coordinate 13,716 of CAUYPK010038426.1, forward strand.
ACCAATCAGACACCCTAAATTTTCTTCTTTAGTTCCTGTCTTGTTCTTTCACATGAACTCAGAGAAGCACTTTCACTGAACTCAGAGAATTGTGGAGCTGCCAACAGTCTTGGTGAGTACAACTGTAAAGGAGGAAACTCCAGCCAGGGAGCCTTAGAATTTTGCTCAACATCAGAACCAGGTTAGGACAAAGCCTAAGTCCATGGCCCTCAGACTAGATTCTTTCTGCTCCCAAGTAGTTTACTAACCATATCTCACAAAGTGCCAGGGTTCTACAGAAGTGACTAAGGGGAAGAGGGAAAATGAAAGAGCTGGGAGGTAGCCACCAGTTCTGTACACCTGCCTGGCCACCCACTTTGGACTTTCTGCCCTCACTGGGTCTGTCTGCCCCACTGTTCAAAGAGGAAAGGTTGGAAAGAGACCGACAGCCACCACCCCTTCTCCCTCATGCCTCTCCCTAAAAATACCTGCCTCTAGCCTCCTCCCAATCATTTACTCCAACATTTCAAGATGCCCCTCCTTATAAAGCATCTTTTTGCTTTGTCAATCTGCATGTGCCAGGCTCTGAGCTAGACCACATACTGGCCTCATACTAGGACTTCTTGTTTCCAACATAGTTTCATGTTCTTATTCTCCTTTGATCTCCTAGCAGCCCTCTGAGGCAGAAAAGGCAAGGATTATTAACAGTCTTGAAATGAGGAAATAGACATAGGAAAATTTGATTAACAAGTCATTCTGGGCACGGGCTAGGCTTAGGCCAAGAAATAAAGCAAAGCTCCCTGGCCCGGGTGACAGTGACCTGTGACTTGCAGAGCTGTTCACCACCAGATGCCCAGGTCCTGAGTTGGGACAGTGTGTATTTGTGGTTTTCCCAAGGTGATTCTAAAGAATACCAACGTTTGAGAACCTCTACACAAAGCCATCCTCAGCACCAAGGGCCAAGGAGTTCTGCCTTAAAGTTGAAACTAGAAATCAGAAGAGAAATCAGAACCCAAGGTCTTTTACTTTGGTTCTAAGCCCACATCTAGATGGTGAATTTATTCAGTGCCTTTGTGGAGTAGAATGTAAGTTCTATTACAGCTGCCCAAGTCTACTTAGCAGACATTTCCAGGCAGGATATGCCAATGTTATTCTTTCACATGGCTTCTCATCCATTTGATCTAGAACTATCAAGTCCATGTCACACATATATGCCTTTCACCATTACTCATATACAGTTGTGCAAATGAGTCCTTAGTAATAATCACTAATTAGTAATTAATCATTAGTCATTAGTAATAAATCGCTTTCCAATTCCACACCTGGATATACCTGTCCTGGAGTCAGGAGCACTAGCCTCATGTGCAAGGAGCCCCATATTCCCTGCAGTCTGCGCCCTCTCCATGCTCCAGCTCTCGTAGGCTAGATCTCAGGTGCAGCAGGGAGCTCTTCACTCAGCAGAGCAGGCAGCTTGACCCCTTCCTCATTCTAGATCTTGTCTCTGAACACACCTGGACTAAGCAAACACAGGCCAGAAACCCCTTCTGGTGTCACATTTTTCTTTGACCTTGCTCTGCAGAGAAGATGCTGATGCTCAGAGCCCCTGCTCCTCCACTTCTTGGAAGAAATCTCTTGCTCAAGGAAGGAATCTGCAGCTTCCTAGGACCTCAGGCCCGCTCTGCTTTTCTACTGGCATTTACCTTTTCCCCTAGACACAGGCAATGGGGGGACAAGGCATGAGGCAGCCATTCTTGGAAGGTTTCTTTGGCTTCCTGGCCAACCTCCTAAAGTCAAGACTAATTCCACCAGGACAGTATGTCCTTGGCTGAATGCTAGCCCCTAAAATGATTCACCCAGGGGATAGGATACAATGACGAAGGTATGTCAGGCTACAATGACAAAGGTGTGACAGGATACAATAACAAGGTGTGACAAGCTATGATGACTAAGGTATGCCAGGTGACAACCATGAAGGTATGACAAGATACAACAAATATATGACAGACTACAATGACAAAAGTAGTAATCAAAGAGAACCTTGGGATTTGGTGGTCAAAGTGGCCTTTTATAGACCCACAAGTGTGATGTCACTAATGAGCAAAACCCTGGTAAGTACTTGTCCCAAGGTGACAGGGCTAGTTGGGCTGGTTGGCAGCAGGCTACTCCTAGACCCTAGCTCTCCACAGAGGATTTCCTAGCATTAGGCCAGCAAATGAGAAGGGCTTATGGGAGAGTGACTTTGGTTAGCACACCCTCTTCTTCCTCACCCTTTAATGAGCATTGTTTATGACTTCAACACAATAGTTTTTAGCCCATAAAGTCCAGAGATTTGACACCCCACCCTACCCCAACTCCTGGGAGTTCTTGGTTTTTGGAGTTACAGAGAAAATTTTTTCAGAAACTCAGGGTTAGGCTGGGAGAAGAAAGGGTATTTGGTGGGACCCCACCATGGGCACAATACAATGGTACATTTCAAAACTATTAAGAGTATTAATGTCTTACTACAGCAAATAAGTGAGGTGATGGTTATGTCAACCACTCTGATGTAATCATTCCACATTGTGTATCATATCAGCACATTGTGCCCCATAAACGCATTAATGTACACAGTTACAATTTAATAAATTTTTTTTTTTTTTTTTTTTTTCCAGAAACCTCATGACCATGACGTATGTCTATGCTCATCTCTGATGCCGGGAGGATTTGTGAGTACATGTGAGTATTCACTTTTAAAAGGCAAGTGCCTCTGCAAGAAGCAAAACATTAAGTCCTAACCCCTCGGTGTGAATCGTTAGAAGGGACACTGTCAAGCACTCAGTTTTTCCAGCCATCAGCTGTGCTCAAAGGGAACAGAAATTCTTGCAGGAGTCATTGGATGGTGCTCCCTCCTTCAGAGGGGCTAAGCTCACGAGAGGAGGGAGGAAGAGAGGCAGGCTGGATTCTGAGACAGACAGAGGCAGGTGGCTGTCCTCTTCCAACCTTCCAAGCTCCCAGCTTGAAGAAAGAAATCAAATCTCTCTGGGATCCGTGAGAGGAGCTACTACTTTAACTATGGGGCACTAGACAGAGAGAGACCCACTGTGAGCCTAAGGAGTGTGGCTCCCCCGGGTCCCAGGCTAACAGATGGCCTGGGTTAAGGTCAGAGCCATCTTGGGCTTGGCAGGTAAATGAGACAATGACACCAAGCCCACCTCATCCCCAATGCAGAGAAGTTGGAGGGAACCTGCTGAGAAGCCTGGGCCAGGGTCATAGCTCACAGCTTTCTGTTATAATGTCCAGGCCTCCAGAGAGAGACCGGTCTCTCTGTATAGACTGGGAAGCCAGGAGAGAAGGACTATGCCTTTCTGCTTTACTAACCAGCTCTTCAACCCTGGGAAGCCCCCAACTTGATTCACCCATAAAATACATACCTGCTTTGCCAAGCCCCTGGAGTGTTTTTAGCATCAGGTGATGTTTAGAAGCATTCAATAAATGTCAAGTATGATAATTATTCTTTCCTAGAAGAACAAAGACACCAGGCCAAATCCTAAATTCACTGGGTGCGCCAGAAGAGAAATAGCTTCCGCCAAGAGCCATTCTGGCTTACTACAGTCTGCTCTGGGTCTAGGGCTCAGTCAGAGGACCTAGAGAAGCCTTTATGCCCAGTCAGAGGACCTAGAGAGGTCTTTCTGCCTGGGGCTCCCCTGTCTCTGCTGCCAGCCTGTGGGGGGAGTCCAGCACCCTGCTGAGGCTCCGGCTGGTCTGGGAACAGGAATGGACTGGAGCTTGCCAACACCCCCTGGAGCCAATTCCTGCATTCACTGCCTCCAGTTTCAGTCAGCCCTGACCTGCCAGAAACTAGGGTGGCCACACACGGCTCCCCTCACCTCTCCATCCAGCTATTGAATGAGGCTACCCTGAATGTCACCCCAACACAAACACACACTTGGGGGGCTTTAAACAGAGCCATTCTTTCTGAGAAGCCATGAAAGGCCTATCAGAAGGTGGAGAGCAAGTAAGAGCCCTTTAGGACTCTTTCCAGGGGCAATACAATGAAGGGAAGTCACTGAGGGGAAAACATATGACCTGTCACTCTCACCACAAGTAAGCACTGTGAGTGATACAATAAACCCTCCAGAAACAACTCAGGCTTTGAGATACCCACCACTGAGCCGAGAGACAGGGCAAGGGGAGCTCTGGCTCTCACTCAAGTGGCTCCCGTGAAATCAGAGCTGATGTTTCCATGGCTTTGAAGAGCTTCTCACACAGGCCTGCAGGGCCATATGAGCCCCCTCTCCCATCAGCAGAGCCAGGTGAAGTGAAGTCAGCAAGGTGCCCAGCCTCCCAACCTGCTCAGCCACGGTATCTTTAGCAGCTCTCACCCCCCAATGCCAAGAGGACCAAGAAGCCATGCATTCCCTAGTCTGCTCACAGTGTGTAAGGAGGAAGAGCAAGCTGAGGGCAGAGCTGGGGCAGCAGTCCCATACTCTCTGGAAGAACCGCCATCCAGACACCAAGAGGCCATCTTTTCCCACCTCTGTTCCATAACAGATGGGTTCCACTTCCGGGTCCTTATATTCATGACCCCAAATCTTGTATTTATCCTATGATTTATCCTATGATTATTTTTGTATTAGAGTCTTCTAAAACTGGGAGGAAACTTAGAAATTAACTAACCCCTGCTTTCAGTGAAAAGGATGTTAAAAAAGAAAAGAAAATTAACTAGCCCAATTCTTTCATTTATAAATAAAGCAACCAATGCCCAGAGAGGAAAAAGAATCTTCCACAAGTTGCCAAGTTGGTACAAAACCGGGACTAAAGGGTGGTCTTCCCACAGGGATCCCAAATACAACTTTCTCTTCTTCTCTTCCCACAGGGATCCCAAATACAACATATTTATGGTCCCTTGTATCCTTTCCCCAGAGGCCTAGTGTTCATAGGATTGTTCACTGTTTTCCTATTTGTTCCCATAAAGGGTGGCCTCCAGGTAGCACCAACTGAGGGCTGTATCCCCGAGGCCACTATGGAGTCGGCACTAGCCCGGGCCCCTGAGCACAACAGTGGATGGACGCTCTAGAAAGCACTCAGATGAGGTTTGTGTTCCCCAGTAAGTCTGCAGTATTCCTGGTGTCACCAGAAGAATGCAGGGAGGGACTCACTGTTGTCATCACCAGGAGACAAAGGACAGCTGGTATCATGAGAACTGTGTGAGGTCAACACTTTGCTATCTGAGTTCAAGACAGCTGAGACCACAAGAAGGTGCGATCAGAACAGCCTTCCAGAGTCTAAGTGACTAGAAAAGGGAAGAGCACCCCTTGCTACCCCACAAACAGTACAAGCTCTGAAGCCTCCAGAGTAAATCTGTCCTTTACCCTGAATTATCACTCCAGAGCCTGGACTGCCACAGGCCAACATCTAGAACACCCAGGCCACCCTGTGGGGGACCATTTTAGAAATCTCACATCTTCCCCGAGAACAACCTTACCAGAGACTGCAGTTTATATCTCCAAATGGCCTATACACCTGAATCACAGACATGTGGGGACACACTCTGTCCCAGCCCCTCAGGCCAGGCCTCTAAGGCCTTCCATGGGTCTCCCTCTCTGGGCATCCCACCTCAGAGAGGAATCCTTATATGCAGTTAAACCCTAGAGCAGGGGAAGAGCTTGGGTGGAGGTGACGCGACTGGGCCTGTGGCTGTTGTGGTCATGGAGGAAGACGCGGAGCCCTTGCCCGCGCGCCCGGCCCTAGAAACCGAGGGGCTACGCTTCCTGCATGTCACGGTGGGCTCCCTGCTGGCCGCCTATGGCTGGTACATCGTCTTCAGCTGTGTCCTTCTCTACGTGGTCTTCCAGAAGTTTTCCACTCGGCTGAGGGCCTTGAGGCAGAGGCAGCTGGACCAAGCTGCAGCTGCAGTGGAACCTGATGTTGTTGTTAAACTACAAGAGGCTTTAGCAGCTGCTCGTTTGAAAATGCAAGAAGAACTAAATGCGCAAGTTGAAAAACATAAGGAAAAACTAAAACAGCTTGAAGAAGAAAAGAGGAGGCAGAAAATCGAAATGTGGGACAGCATGCAAGAAGGAAAAAGCTACAAAGGAAATACAAAGAAGCCTCAGGAAGAAGACAATTCTGGTCCATCTTCAGTCATCCCAAAACGGAAATCTGACAGAAAGCCTTTGAGGGGAGGAGGTTATAACCCTCTGTCTGGTGAGGGAGGAGGAGCCTGCTCCTGGAGACCTGGACGCAGAGGCCCCACATCTGGCGGATGAAGCTAAGAATCTTGTTAGTGTCACTTTTGATGTTAACAAGAGGAATCCTTAACCCTCAA
>CAUYPK010038427.1:0-16546 GCA_963574355.1 Loris lydekkerianus
CCAGACAATGCCCAAAGTTCTCCACACTTTCGCTCAAGCTCTCCCCAATGCAGCTCAACTGAGCGCCAAGTCCAAGAACACCAAAAAAGTTCACAGGTAAGGCCTTTCCGGTTTGCAGTCTCACTGCTGCTTGTACTCACGGTTGCCAGCGTGATTAGGTCGATTGAACACACGCAGCCACTTGCCAGTTTTCCACTGTTTTTGTCCTCCTCCTGGGATTCAGAAGTCCCTTGCTGGCTCCCTGTATCCTCAAAGGGATGATCATAGGCAGATCCCACCGGCCAGAGATGTCTGGAGTCTTGTCTCCCCAGATTCGCCAAGCCCAGTTACAGGGAAGCTGTTACTCAGCCGCCATCTTTAAGCCACCCAGTCCAGCCTACTAATCTTAAAGTGAGAGGACCAAGACCTACAAAGGTTGAGTGTATAATTGTTGAATCATGTTTGTACAAACTGACTGAAAACATGGTGTCTGGAGTCAGAGCTGGGTCCACTTTGGACACTTATCTGTTGTTATTACCAATACTTAACATCTCTGGGACATGGGATTCTCAACATGTAATTCCAATAGGTTGGTCTCCTCAGGTAATTGAGAGGATTAAGTCAGCTGAGACATGTGAGATAACCAAGCCAGTGCCCGGAACATGGCAGACAATAAGTATAAGTTCATTCCTCTCTCCCTCCCTTTATTTCTTCTCTCCTCTCTCCCTTCCTCTCTTCCTTTCATCCATCTTTCCTCTCCTCTCTCCTGCTACCCATCTGCCAGCAACTGCATCATCTGCTCTAACCAATAAGGCAAATTCTATTGTATCTCAATCAGCTGGGGAAGCTGCGGGAGCCTTACGAAGCCATATAAGCAACTACCAGCAGATTCTGAGATTGAAGCTGGCACCTAGGAAATGTGTTTCTTAGTGTTGGCAGGATGACATGAGACTCAGAACCAGAACTGTTTGCCTATCAAGCTGTATAAAACCATGCTTTCATGGATACAACAAGGTCAGAACATATATGAACAATATACACTGAGGTGTTTCAGGCAAGATGTTTAGGCTGGAAAGACCACCATCTCCTCCAGAACTCAGGTCACAGGGAGCTGGTTCCACGGTTAACTAGCATTAGCATATGGAACACTCCAGCATGGGTTATAAAATACTAGGTACAACCACATGGCCCCTTTCTTCTTCTCCAATTCCACCTCCTACCACTACCTTATTTGCAGAAGATTCTAAAACTCTCACTTGTTTCATTTCAGTCAATAGTATATGATAAAGGAAACAAGAATATTCAGCAAATGGCAATTATTCTTTTGTTAATGCATGTTGAATGAGAACATTAATGGAACAAAAAACAAAGAAAATTACATCGTGGATATATTCAGATGCAGTACTAATAAAAATAGCCTTAGAATGAAAGTAATGAAGATACATTAGGAAGTCTGCAACATTCCTTAGTTAAGTTTTAGCCGTAATTTTCCAGGGGAAAAAATTGGCAAAACGCTTTATTCTACACTAAAGGTTTTTATGCCTGATTATTCTATGTGGCCAGATGGATTTGCACAACTTTTCTTGCTATGATTTTTTTTAAACAACCAAAATACAGAAGAAGAAAATTAAAAGACTGTCCATACAGAAATTAAAATGGGGAAGACAACAGAGACACAAACTAGAGCAAAGTGTCAGAAAGAAGGCACCAAAACAACTGGGAATTGAAAGCTGATCTAGTTCCAACAAGAACAGCTTTGTAGAGAAGCCCCAGCCTGTTCTTTTTCAGCAAGCCCATTCTTTCTCTGTCTTCTTTCCTAGGCATCCTTTCCTGGGAAGCAGAAAACTAAAGGCAATTATGGCCCTCAGGAAATTTCTTTTATGTGAAAGAGCCTAATTAAACCATAAAGGGTTCCTAATGATACTGCCTGCACTCCCATCTCTGATTTCTAGCCAAGCTGCACTTTGATCTGGGATGATACTTGGAGTATTTATCACCCAGGCCAACTGGGCGAATCCTAGAGTTCCCTGGTCAGCCAAGTCCTGACCCAGCTTCTAGGAGGTTCATAGGCTGAACCAATTTAGCCAGAAGACACAGGAAGCACAGGCCAATGATACTTTTAGGAGCCCAAGTTTTAGTTTCTTTTAAAATCAGAACTTTTAAAAATGAATATAATAATAACATGAATGTACTTAACGCCACTGAATTGCACACTCAAAAAAGGTTAACATGGGAAATTTTATGTTATGTATTTTATTGTATAAAAATGTTCAGATATGCCCGGTGCTCACACCTATAATCCCAGCATTTTGAGAGGCCAAGATGGGAGAATTCCTTGAGGCCAAGAGTTCACATTTATAATGAACTTTTATCAGGCCAGTAAACTTCAGCCTGGATGACAGAGTGAGGCCTCATCTCTAGAAAAAAAAAAAAAAAAAAAAAAAAAAAAGTGCAGATGCCACTCTGAACACTCTGAAAAACAAACTCTATCAAATAATAGAAACTTGTGGTTAAGCCAGAAAATGATGCTAGTAATATAATATCCATAAACATCTCAGGGTGGAAATCAATGGCAACTATTATACAGGAAATTTTTCTTAAAATATGGCAGGATTATTCCCAGGGGTAAAAAAAAGCATATTGTGCTATTTAGTCTGACATAACAATACCCATTACTATTTGGTAATAATCTAAGAAGGATTAACAATAATATGATCATATTGCATGGCCATAAAATAACACAGTCAAAAATAGGTAATGATTCAAACAGTATAAAAGAAGAGGGAAAAGATGGGTATTCTTTATAAAATGCAAATGAGAAATATAGCCTAAGAAATATATTCTTAATAATCTTTGAATTAAAAAACAGATAATCCAATTTTGGTTATATTTGTCTTTATACCAACTCAGTTATAAAATATAGTTTAACTTTTTTCTTAGTGGAAGAAGTGGCCCACGAAGGCAAACGCATAAGGCCCAGGACAATCAGCATGCAACAACCTTAAATCCTGGGAGTCCAGGGCGGGGCTGGGCCTGCAGGGTCCTGAGAGACTTGAGATCACAGCTAATTTTCAACCAGCACATAAATATCAATATTTTAACAATGCTATGTCTGTACCAGTGCACTGAGTCCCAATGTTAGGACAAGCCAATCCTGCCATTGTTGGCAAAAACTGTCAAAACAGATACAGTTTCTCCTTTTCACTATAAATAACATGGTGCCCCTGTGGTCAGTTGGGATGCATGCCAATTCTAAAACATAATTATCTATTAAAAGCTTCCTCAGTTTTCTATCTCTGAATGAGCAAGATGTAACTGGGGGCTTTTTTTTAAAATCTCATATATGAAAATAATTCAAAAGGCAGCTCTATTTAGAAAAACAAAAGAGCACTTCACACTCAATACTGATGAACCAGATATACACAAAAGGTAGCTACAAGGCTACGAAGCACATTGGCTTCCAAGGTGCTCCCTGAAGTTCACTGAGGGCTTGGACATCTGACTCAACAGTCTTTGAGCCCACCCTTCTGTAGGTTGATTTCTAACACCTACATTTTGAATCTAACCAACATTCTGATTTATTATTCCTTCACCTTCCAAAGTCAATGGATTTAATCCCACTCTAGAAACTTACTCCCAAGGCCACACCCTAGACTCTGTCATTCCCCAGAATTGTCCTACCTCTGAAATAATGAATTACAATTTACCCTCTTTCATCATTACTACCTCTTCTTCAAATCCCTCACTACTATTGTCATATTTGTTCTTTTATTGATCAACATTTCATTCCTTTGACCCTTGCGCATCCTGAGTTTGCTGGTTCATGACTGAACTCATTCTTTTCTTTTCTTTTCCTGAGTGTGTGCTGTCAACTTCCTACCACTGTCCTCAGCTTATTTCTCCCTTGGCCTGAAGGCTCACATACCAAACAGCCAGCCTTGGACCAATCCTCTAATGCACCTGCTTTGGAGAAAATGGGAAGATTTTAAGGGAAAAGATCTTTAATTGAAATTTAGATGAGCTGTAATAAGCTTCTGATGTAAGAAGTGCAGTGCAGAGGAAATAGTGTGTGATTTTCTTCCATTTCTCTCCTTGGAAACAACTTCTTAGCTTCCTAATAATCTGTATTTTGTTAGGTATAGCTAGAGATATGGTGTGATAATCTGCATTCCATTTATTTCCTGTAATGCTGTCCTACTTTACAAGAATTATGCAAATTTAAGAGACCGTAATCTCAAAACTAATAAAGTCTTAATTCATGCACAATGTTTGAAGTAATATAAATCCAAATATTTCCAGATTTCTTCAAAAATTGCATGGGAGGTAGAATGAACGGTGAACTGTGTCTATTCTAAGGCCACATGCTGAAGTCTGTAGCAAGTAAATAAAAGGTCTCTTTCCTTTGTCAGTGTTTGTGAGTCATACATTTGTTTATGTGCGAGGTAACTTCTATGTTAGTATTCAATCACTATTCTTATTATTTAACCAACCACTGTTATTATGATTTAAAATATTTTTTGTATTCAATACAATGTAATGCAAGCATTCATTAAATTCGGGTGTTAGAAGCAAAAAGTTGGTTTTTTGAAAAGGTCAATAAAATAGATAAACCTTTGGCTAACCTAACCAGGAAAAAAAGAGTAAAATCTCTAATCTCATCAATCAGAAACGACAAAGAAGAAACAACAACAGACCCCTCAGAAATTCAAAAAGTCCTTAACGAATACTACAAGAAACTCTACTCTGAAAGAAATCGACCAATACCTGGAAGTATGCCACCTACCAAGGCTTAGCCAGAACGAAGTGGAAATGTTAAACAGGCCTATATCAAGTTCTGAAATAGCATTAACCATACAAAATCTCCCTAAAAAGAAAAGCTGGGGACCAGATGTCTTCACGTCAGAATTCTACCAACCCTTTAAAGAGGAACTCACTATGGGCACACTATGGGACTCACTAGAAGGCTTACTATGTACAAAAGCTCTGATATTTACCAATCCCAAAGGTTCTCACCATGACACCCTGTTCAATGGCATCTTCTCATCCATGCTTTCCAGCCACTACCCCCTCCACTCCACATTAGCCAGTCCTGTGATGAACCATGTTGAGTATTAAATATTATGCTTGCAGGTTACCTATATTACTCAACCTGTTCCAAAATGTAAAAAAATAGGGAAGACTACCCAACACATTCTATGAAGCAAACATCACCTGGCTCCCCAAACCAGGAAAAGACCCAACAAAAGAAAATTATAGACCAATATCACTAATGAATATAGACACAGAATAGGTATGCCATATGCTTGAGCAAAGCAAAACAAAGGTTCACAGATGCCTGCTCCAAAGTCTGAAACATTTCTGAAATTGTCATTTGGGTCAGTGGGAAAATGGGTTGCATTCTCCAAAATGCTGTTTATGTGCCTTTTCTCAGAAAATGTAGCATGGAACAGTGATAATTTATGACTTAAAATTTGGAGACTATAAATATTATTGATATTGTATAAAATTACTATAGAGTAATTCAAATTCATTTATTATAGAATACTTCAAATTCAGAACAGGGAAACAGTGGTAACTCGTAAGGTTGGAGCCAATGGGACTTTGAAGATTGGAGGTGGTGACCTGGGGAGACCAGATCAGTGGAGGCTGAGCAAGGCAAGCCTGTGGGGCTCAGTAATGGATCCAGCTCAGACCTGTCCTACACCGTAGGGTAGTGGAAGTCCTGGGTGTAAGTGACAATAGCTTAACACCAAGATAAAGACAAAAAAGGAATGAGTTGGTGAATGTAATGCATAAGCTTGAGGATGGAGGTCAATTCAGGGGCTCAAGCAATGTCATTGGAGAATATTGCTCTTTAAAAAACCGTGCTGGTTTCTGCTCTTCATAATGTGTTGGCTTAATGCTGTCTTGCCACAGACAACTCTTTACACATCATGGGGAAGATGATTGCTGACAGATGCAAGTCTTCATCCTTATAGTAGAGGGGCCCTTTTTTTCCAGCATCGCAGGAGGACAAACTCATGGAGGAAGCCTGATAACCCTGCTTGGATCTGTGTCCTTGGTCCAGTCACTGTGTGGTCCAGTCACTATGGTTAGGTGGCCAGGGCCCCCCATGGCAGCCCCAGCCTTGGTCAGCAGGAGAGGCGAGCTTTAGGTTGGAGAAGCAGCAGCTCCCACATTGAAAGGTGAATGCTGGACGAACAATAATCAGTTGGTGTCCCTTGTGCCCCTGTATCCAGTCTCAGGCTCTGTCAATTACTTTCCTCCTCTTTCCCTCCAGTGTAGGCCCCAACTGGCTTCTGGCTCTGGCTTTTGGTTGTATTTATCTTTTATAATCTCCTCTGCTCTTAGACTTCATGTTTATATTTGACCCCCGCGACTGTTGGCTGCACCTCTAGGGTTGTGGTTCAGATGTGCTCTGCCCCTCCTGCTTTCAACAGCTACCTGAAGGAGGAGTTGCTCCTGTGCCAGCCCTAGAGACCCAGCTCCTAGGTCCAGCTTCATCTTGCCAGTCTCCTGGAGCTTCCCAGAGCCAGAGCTGTTTTGTGACATCACAATTGTATTCAGGGCTCATGTGGCTGGTTGCAAGTAGTAAGGCTTCGGTTTCTGTACATTCCCTGGCAGGACCGAAGGTTGGGATCTCAAGAACATTGGAGTAGGAGGAGAATCATTGAGTAGGAGATGGGCCCTGAGGACCGATAATGTATCAGAGGCAGAGCATTGCTGTAGCTCTTGGGGAACTCTTGGGCTTTGAGGCTAAAGGGAGCAAGGTCTCTCCAGGGTCAATGAGAAACCTGGAGCAAATTCCTTTTGTTTAAGGGAGGGTTGTTATGTCTCTTAAAATGCAGTCTATTGGTTGCTTCTCCTTGTCTTTCTTTTTTCTTGCAATTAGTTGAAGATCATCCATTCCTTCGAGTGTGCCATAGTCTTTGCACTTACTGTGTCACTTTTGCATCCCCACGATGGCGGTGTTTTACGTGTTCCTAAAGTCCTCTTTGTTTCCAATAATTTGATCTAGGAAAGTGCCTTGAGTTTGTAGCAAGACTACCTCTCAGTTAGTGTGTACTTCCACCAGGAGGCAGTTAATCTTTGATAATTCATCCTTTTCTGATTTTTGGTAGCCATTGATGGTCATTCCTTACATGTATTAATTCCTTAGGAATTACAAAGTAATGATTTTTAATTTTATCATTCTTCATTATTAGCTACAATTCTTGTATAAAGAGAAACTTCCTTTTATCCGCTACTTGTTTCTTAGGAATATAATCTATATATATAGATTATAGATTTTTTCTATAATTATAATCTATATATAGATATATAGAAAAGCAAGATAAAATTATAATTTTTCTTCTATTTCCCCATTTTCAAGATAAAGAGTTAATTCACTAGCATCTCCAATGGTGACCAATAATTTTTTTTAAAGTGTCATTACGAACTCATGCATATAAACGTATTTAATGTTTTAATACATCAGATTTGTTCATATTGATACTCAAATTGTCCCTATTTTGGCTAGGGTGAATCCCTTCAAGTTAAATTCCAAGTCCCTTGGATGTAACCCTAGGGGTCTCTCCTAACCTCTTTGCTTTCTGGTGAGGTGAGAGATGCCAGCCTCCTCTGGTAGGTTTCTTATCCCAGAACTGGAATTGGAGATTTCTTCAAGGAGTTCTGGTTCAGTTTAAGACCATAGCCTAGTCAGTGGTTCTCAGCTTGTGGGTCCCAACCCACAGGAACTGTATGAAAGGGTTGCGACATTAGGAAGGTTGAGAACCACTGGCCTAGATGTTAGAGAGTTATCTAATTTTCTGTATTAACTGGAATGCTAATATATTTAATTACAACCTTTAAAAGTAATATATAATTTCTGATTTATTCATTCTGTGAAAAGCCTCTATAAATTCTCAGAAAATTTGCAGGTATGTTGGCAATATGACTATGTTGAAATAGTTTTGTGGAATTCTGCCCCACCCATTATCTTTGGAAGGTCCTTAGGGGCTGTTCTCCTCTGGAACAGCTAAAGCTGAGGTCTCACAAAAGGCTTGGGGGGTTGCTGATCACATAAGATATGTGAAATGAACAGAGAAATCAAACTGCCTTCAAATATAAGCCTAAAATTGAAGTCACTGGCCAGTGCTTCGGTTTTGGGGCATTGATTTGTATGAGCAAGCTGTTTCTCACATGGGCAGCCCTATGTAATAGGCCTCCGGAAGACTAGCAGTAAGGAATGATTTACTTAATGAAGGTTAAACATTCACCCAAGCAATGTACGATGCCAGCTAGTGGGAAAACTGTTACATAGGCTGAAAAGGCCCTGTCATCCAATCTGCGGGTGCTCTGTGCAGGTGAGTTGTGCAGAAAGCCATATTTAAATCTCAGTGTGTTTTGTGTGAGTTCAGCTTTATCGAATGTTTAGCTTTGCCATGCTTTGATAGCTAGATATGATTATTTCCACCATGGGGCATTCCTACCTGGAGGTCTGAAGCATGCCTTTGCACTAGTTTAGCTCTCCCCTTCCCTGGACATTGCCAGAGACTGTTCAGGTTGTGTAAAGAGCAACCCTCCTTTTTATCTTAGAAATACTGTGTTTTATACATTTTATGATGCAAGTGAACTAGAAGGTCCTGGAATCCTTAGCTGGGGGAATTCTTGCTTTGCACTCAGCATTTGTTTAAATGGATGAAGACTTGGAGTGGCCTTTGTCCACACATCTGAAGAGGTTTGTTGACTTTGGTTTCCAAAATGGATTCACCTTATTCTTGTGACCTACAGCTGGGTCACATACTCGGGAGGAACACCTGGCTCACGTTGTTGATTGGCTTCTGGGTGAGAAGGTCACATTACAGTTACATGTTAGGGGCTATTGCCAGATGAGCCTAAAGATGCTGAGTAACTAAATCCGATTGGTCATCAGACCCTGATATTGTGTGATATTATCTCATTTTCAGGCTAATATTAAAGCAATGCAAATCTTAGGTGGTGCCAATATCATGTTTTAAAGTCTCTCTGGCTAGTACAAGCATGAAAAAGGATATTCCTGTGATATTTTTACTGGCAACATGCTTTCCATATCTCTGCGGAACGTGGAACTTCTTTCACTTTCTCTTCTTTTATGGTTGAAAGGGAGTTTATTTGGATTTTTAAAAATGATACAATTAGGCTACCATATGTAGGAGTGAAGGAGGCCAGAGGACGGGAGGAGAGATGAATTCTGAACAGTAATGGGGACTCGGTGCCAGGATCTGGGGGATGCTGGGATGGCATGTAGTGAGTCTCATGATGCTGCCTCCACAGACCCATAGGCCCCTAGTCTACCAACGCACGTAAGACCCTGCAGGCTTTAAGAGCGAGCATCTCTGTGGTAACCACAGGAATGTTCATCTAGAAGTTTTAGTATTGTGCTAGGATCTTTGCATGATCCTTGGGAGGTACAAGAACCCCAGTATTGTCTGGGATTGAATTTTAAGATTTAAGTTGCCTTCAAAGGAACTGTGATCTGAATTTATTTGCAAGGACCATGCCTATCACTATCCCCAAAACCTCGGAGATCATACCCACTAACTATCCCCTGTCTCCCCGTCACACCTCTGACCCCCTTCCTCTGATGATTCTTTTCCCTCAGTGTATAAACATATTGCAATGTCTCATATCGTGAAAAAGATAAACTTCCCCATTCAATGCCTAACTATCCTTTAGTCTCCTTCCTTCCACAGGCACCTTCTTGCAGGAAGAGTCTACTGTGATCATATCCATTTCATCTTCAGCTAAACTCACTCAGCACTCAGCAGAGCCACCTGGTTAAGGTCACCAGGGTGTCCTTTTCTGACCCTATTTCACTCATCTCCTCTGAAGAAGGAAGTTTCCTTCTGGAAACTTTTGTTTTGCCACTGGAGATACTTCATCCTTTGCTTTCTCCTTTTGCTGTTTCATAGCCTCTCTGTGGCTTTTCTTCCTTTCTGGACATGAGTCTTGGTTATCATGAGGGCTCTTCCCTGATGCTTTTTTCTTGTCCCTTTCTACATATAGTCCCCTCAAAAGTGACCAGATCTACTTTCATAATTTCACTTACCTTGTAAATATTATGCCTTAAGTCTTTATCCTAAGTCCAGATTTTCTGGTTTCCATGGGTAAAATTCAATTGCCCACTGGACATCGCCACGTGTCACCTCAAACTCAGAGTATAAACAGAATCCGTTATTTCTGTCCCATCCTAAATCTGCTCCCTCTCTTAAATTCTGTATGTCAAGAAGTGGCCCATCCACCTACCTCATTATCCATGCCTCAAATTTGGGATTCATTCTTGTTTCCTCCCTTGGTCCCATCTTCTAGGCCCTCTCCACCCAGAAGAACCAAATCCTGTCCATCTCACTCTCTAAATATTTTTATATTTCTCCCTTCTGTTTCATTTCTGGGTCAGGTCCTACTTGCTACCTCTCTCCCTCCATACCATTATAAGTACCCACTGGGTCCCCTTGCTCCTTCCTTCTCTGCTTGTTTTCAGCCTGGTCTTTCTGAAATGCAAATTTCATTACATTATGACCTTTCTTAAAGTCACCCACTGTTTCCTCATATCATAAAATAAGAGCATATCAATGACAACGCTCTGGCTACAGATAGCAGGCTGTGTAACCAAGTGTGACTTAAGCCATAGAGTCGTTTTTTTATTCTCGTAATAAGTCCAGAGGTAGGTGGTTCCAGGGGTTCAGCAGCTCTGCAACATCATCAAGGACGGCCCCCTCACTGCATGTGCAGTGCTCCCATTCACGGTCACCAGAGAGCTGCGACAGCAACAAGGACCACATCCTCACGTGACACCTGTGACAAGAAGTTCGAAAGCGGTGGCCTCTGCATGAGTGTCTCCTCTGTATCATTGAAGAAATTCTATCTAGTTCATCTCCTTAGCAAATGTCATCTTTCATCTTATTACCCAGGATTGGCTCACATGGCTATCTCTTGCTATAAAAGTAGCTAAGAGAATCTGTACCTGCTACTTTCAGTTACTAACATGAGAGCAGACCAGGAGGAAAAACTAACAGGTTGCCTTTTGTATAAAAATTTTTATGATTTTTTCTCCATGGTTTGTTAGCTACCAGTGGCCAGCAGAGGGCACTCTGGCCTTTGGCTACAGTACCCCTAGAGGTAGTTTGATTCCTATAGCACTGTGCTTTTAGTTTTTACTTTCCCAGAAAGAAGTACTGATTTGGATTTTTTTAATTAAAGGACTGAAATCACGAATTAGTTACTTTTTGTTTGTATAATGCATCCATGGAATATATTGCGGCCATTCAGAGTTATGGCATACCTTCACTTAATCTTCTGAAGTTTATTGCTAAAATGATGCACAGTTTAAATACCCCTCCTTAGGCAGAGTAGCTGCAGCTGTTGACTTCTTGGGAGGTGCTGAAGTGGTTGGTCTGAAGAGCATAATCTGGTGTCTTGGAAATGTACTAACTTTTCACCTGCTTCAAAGCCTGGTATTTTGTGGGAAATCGGTTCAATGTGGCCTAGGAAGTTGTGAGGGTAGAGGAGAGTGTTATTTTGGGAATGGAGAGAGAAAAATGAGCCTGGGTTAGGAAATGATGATAGCATATCATTCACTCACTTACTTAGTCTTTCATGTGTATGACAAATGTTTGAGAACCTACTATGTGCTGGCATTATTCCAGGCATTGGGTCATAGCAGTTAAATGAAACATTACATCTATGACTCCATGGATTTTACCTTCTATGACCTCATGGAATTTTCATTCCAGGAAAGGAGACAAACAAACAAATAATAAAACAACAGGAAAACTGTGAAAAAAATAAGGCATGGTAAGGGGTTGGGAGGATGGGGAGGATGTTTCAAATACGCACCGTTGAGGAAAGAATTTTCTAGACAGAGAGTTTAACAAATCCAAAGACCCTAATCAAGAGAGTGCCTGGTATGTTTGAGGGATTACCAAGGGCTCCGGGAGCTAGAGCAGAAGCATTGTGGCAGGGGTGGCAGATGAGGGGGAGAAGTTGTGGGTAGATGTGGACTGAATGATCCTGGGGAGGAATGGCCTGGGAAGCTCTGTGAGGACTTTGAGCAGGGGGCTGACTTTTTCTGGTTTACTCTGTAAAAAGAAAATGCTGCTGACTGTGGGAGAGGTGACCAACAGCAGAAGCAGCTGGTCAGAGGCTGGTGCAGAGTACAAGCCAGAGTGCTGGGAGCAGGAGAGGATTTGCATATAAACCCGCTCCCATCTGTAGGCATGTTGTGCTCACATTAGGCTGCATTTGGAAGATTTTAAGGACTGAGTTGCCAGGATTTTCAATGGATTATATAAAGGGCGTGAGAGAAAGGGAGCTGCCTAATCTGGAGTCTCGTTTTTTCCTTCCCTTTCTGAGGATGCAGTTGATGGAGAGGCCAAGGCAGCCATTAGCCATCAGTCTCATACTCCTTTGACTCCCAACATTAAGCTGAATACTGAACAACTGCAGTTTCTGCTGATACCAGCAAAGACCTCTGATTTCAAACAGCAGACTGGCTTCTGTCATCGCTCTGTGATTGACAGCTGTTAGTCAGATCTGGATAACCTGCAGGCACAGCGCAAGCACCAGGGTCCTGTTCATACCTTTAGCATCCTATGTCTGCCTCCCCACTACCCTGTTTCTACTCTTTTATCAAGGATAACAGCATTTAATTTTGTTAACTGAAGCAAAAAAGGAACAATTTCTGTCCCTTCTGAGAAAAAGCGATGAAACCTGAGTGTGGCGTTCGTCCTTACTTCAAGACAGGTTGGCAAAACCCCTTGGTCTGGGCTGCTGATACCACTTTTGGGTTCGGGGCCTGTAATTTAGCAAATTGCCACCAAGTGGCACCTTTAAAGCCCAAAGCTAGCCTTCCAGGTTTGGGGAATTGAGCTTGCAGGAGTAGAATGCAAAATCCAATCACTTTGATAAAAAGAACTTGTAGTTTATCAATATGAACTTCATTAAAAATTATAACTAATAACTTGGAAAGAATATTTGCATAGGAATTTATAATGAAAAAGCCTATCATTTTGATGTTCCCTGAGTCTGTTACCCTATCTGCTGCTCACTGCCTGTTTTGTATACCCTCCCCCCATATCTCCCTCCTTTCCACAATAGGAGCCTCCTAATTGCAGCCCCTAACCCTCCCTTCTCTCACCCAGGTCTTGCTTTCTTTAACTCCCCCCCACCACCACACACACACACACACCCCAGTTGTCTTTCTAAATCACAGTTTTGATGGCATCACTCTCCTTCTAAAAATTGTTGTCCCCATTGTCTTCAAAATAAAGCTTGAACTTTAAGATTCTCCATACCCTAGCCAACCTACCTTTAATTTACCTTTTCAACCCCATGTTTTATTGACAGTGGACATACTTGGGGTTCCTTTAGCAAGGATGTATATTCAAGCCTTGCTTTTCTCTGCACTGCTTCTTCTGTCTGGAACGCTCTCTCTTTATTTCCGCTGGGAAACTCCTTACTGATCTGCCATTGCCCAGCTCAAAGCACCTCCTCTGTGAGATCTTCTCCCACTTCCCTGTCAGTTCCTCTCTGTGTGCTGCCTCAGCAATTTTAACCCCATGTACTCTGTTATAGTGCAGATAATACCAACGCTATCATTTGTTAAGGAAATTCTATGTGTTAAGGAATTTCTAGGGACTCCTTTAACCTTTTCTAACAGTGATAATATGAATATATGTTATCCATGTGAGATCACTTGAGGGTCAATTTGTGTTTACCCTCTATAACATTTTGAGCTTTAGCAATGTGCCAGAGGCATACTTCATGCTTACAAGGATTGTTCACTGAATAAAGACCCAAAGATTTTGTTTTTGACTTGTTGGTCCTCAAGCACCTTCTTCTGATTGTAAGAGTTTCTGTAATGTTCTAGAAGAGTTCACATAAGAATTCTGAGAGGAATGAACCAATGTCCCTTTTTCCTGAAAGATGTTTGGGGATGCCTCACTTTATAAATCATGCCTCAATTCACCAGAGGGTAAATCAAATCACCCTTTTCTCCTATCAAGAGCGTTTCTAACTTTCTGCCATTAATTGTAGATTTAACATGTTTTGGATAATAAGATGAAATGTAATTAACTTATCCAATGTGTCATAAAATTCTAGTCACATGTGTGCTAAATAAAGAACTCAGTTTTTTCCTTACCTTCTCCTTCTTCCTTCTGCAATTCAAAATGTTTTAGGAAAGATTTGGTATAAAAATAGGAAGTGAAGCATTTTCTTCTATGCACCCTGTTTGAATTAAGAAAGTCAAAAATATAGAGCATTGCATGAATTCAGCTTTCTTCTCATACTACTTAGAACCCAGAGGGTAGAACATCTGCAAACACCTACTTGGTCCTATATCTATGGAGAGGAGGTGGTCTAAATGTGGCCATGAGGACTCTGGGACATGATGGACTACTCTTTTCATGAAAGAAAGAAGGCAAAAGGAAAATAGTCAATGATTAATCAATAGATATATATAGTTAGTCCCTCCAGGTCCCAAATTAAACAATGTTGGGAATTTGCAATTATACCTACTTCTGAGCCCTAGTGCTCTGAATAGGACAAGACATCACACTGAAGCCAGAGTGGTATGATGTAGTGTGATCTGGCCTACAGAAACATGAAAAAATGCTCATCTTCTTTAATCATCAGAGAAATGCAAATCAAAACCACTTTGAGATATCATCTAACTCCTGTAAGAGTGGCTCACATAACAAAATACCAAAGCTATAGGTGTTGGTATGGATGTGGAGGAAAGGGAACACTTTTGCACTGCTGATGGGAGTGCAAGCTTTTGGAAAGAAGTATGGAGAATACTCAGGGATCTAAAAGTAGACCTGCCATTTGATCCTAAAGTTCCTGTACTAGGCGTATATCCAAAAGACCAAAAATCACTTTATAACAAAGATATTTGCACTAGATTGTTTGTTGCAGCTCAATTCAGCATTTATTGAGCCATGAATGGATTAATAAATTGTGGTATATGTATACCATGGAGTATTATGTAGCCTTAAAAAAAGATGGAGATTTTACCTCTTTTACGTTTACATGGATGGAGCTGGAACGTATCCTACTTAATAAAGTATCTTAAGAATGGAAAGAAATTTCCAATAGTACTCAGTACTATTATGAAACCAATTTACAATCATTCACACTTTCATAGTAAGAATAGATCACAACTGTGGCCCAAGATGGGGGGGGAGGAGAGGGCGGAGGTCAGATTGAGGGAGGGTGAATGGTGGGATCACACCTATGGTGCATAATGCAAGGGTACATGTCGGATCTATTACTATAGTGTATAGATGTCTTAACACAATAATTAAGTAAACGAGATGAGATACATATTAATCAGTGTGACGTAAGTGTTCCTAATTCTATATGAAATAAGCACATTGTACTCCATAAGTGCATTAATGTATACATGATCCATGTGATTATGATTTAATTAAAAAAAATTCAAGGTTGGGTATGGTAGGAAGTAATTTTTAATGTAAAACTAGATACATGTAGTACCATTCATTGTCTTACAGATGAACTCCGGGAAACATGGACCTAAATTCCTCAAGACAGATTATAATGCTAGCAGGAGCATATTCCAGTTCTGGAGCCTAGTTAAGAGCCACAAGGACTGGTGAACAAGGAAGCCTCCCTATCAATTTCAGAACAAGAAGATAGTGGTAGAAGAGAATAAATAGCCCTCTCTAGTAGTCCCAGGAGCACCTCAACAGTCACTTTGGGGCTGGTGAACTTGAGCAACCTAGGGTGAGAGGAGATTCAGGGGCTTGGACTTTTACTCATTTTTCTGGGTTCCAGAGGAAGCTGAAGATAATTTCTTATTTAAGGTTTAAGGAAGCATAAGAAATTCAGAAAAACATACAACACTGAAGAATTTATCCATAGGTATGCTGCCCATTTTTCCCAGACTTGGCTTGTATCAACTGATCAGGTGTGTGTGGCATTGGGAGAAGCATTTCCTTCATGGCTGTTGTATTACTGTGTTTCCCCGAAAATAAAACATCCTCCGAAAATAAGACCTACTTACAGGTTTCCTTCTGGGTGAAATATAAGGCATTCCCCTGAAAATAAGCCCCCCCCCCCAGGTTCTGTCTCAGAATGAAAATTAATTTACTGTACACTGGTTGCTAGGGCCGCCCCGACTGGCATCTAGCAACCAGTGACGTTACTCGGAGTCCTGACGTCATTGCTGTGTGGAATCCTACGTCACTGCTGTGTGGAGTCCTGATGTCACTGCTGTGCAGAGCGGAGGTCGGAGTGAATGGTGAGCGCAGGGTGGGAGAGAGGAGGAGACTTTCGCAGATGCATGTAGAAGAACAGGAGGATCAGAGCAGATGGGATGTGGCGAAGGTGGTGAGTGCTGGTCTGTCTCTGGTGACACTGCCTGATGCTCTCAGCTGCCCTCATGATGACTGAAGGTAGGATTCACAGTTTGTCTGGTTTGTGTTGACAACTACCATACTACCGTACCATATACAGGTAATAAATTTCCTTTATTTTCATTTAACAATAAATGTGTACCATATTCTTCTTCATGGAAAAATAAGAC
>CAUYPK010038430.1:0-12806 GCA_963574355.1 Loris lydekkerianus
AGCGTGATTCCTCCTGCTTTGTTTTTATTGCTGAGTAATGTTTTGGCTATTCGAGGTTTTTTCTGATTCCATATAAAATGAAGTATGATTTTTTCAAGATCTTTAAAGTATGACAATGGAGCTTTAATAGGTATTGCATTAGAATTATATATTGCTTTGGGCAGTATGGACATTTTAACAATGTTGATTCTTCCCAGCCATGAGCATGGTATGTTTTTCCATCTGTTAACATCTTCAGCTATTTCTTTTCTTAGAGTTTCACCTGAGTTTAAACCCATTCCAAGAGCAGTTTCTAGTCTGCAACAGGCTGGAGTTTAGAGGGAGCAGAATGTTTAAGGTTAATTCAACTTTTGAATATCTATTTCTATCTTATTTCACTTTTTAAATTTGTTACATAAAGTGACAATAAAACAAGTGCTGTTCTGGTAAATAACTGGCTACTGCTCCTCCAAAAAGCCTTACTTTACACCATTTTGCCCTTTGCTGTGGTGTAAATTCTCCCGGCATGACCAGTTTCTATCTACCACCATGAAGTCACTGAACACAGAGCCATGAATTGCTGAGGACAATTAAGTCTCCCGAGTTTATGGGGCCAGCACACTACCTCACAGAACTATTAAAATCAAGAGCAAGACCCTAATGAAGACCTCAGGGACCCTCAATGCCACAAACTTGGAATCAACTCTAGCGGTGTGGTCATCTGGTCACCAATTTGAATAAATTTTGTAAATGATATTTTAACCATAGTCGGTTAGCACAGCTGTTTTTTACTACTTTGACTATCACCCCACTCGCCTCATAGTCAGGTGGCTTGGAAGAGACTAAGGGCACTTTTAGGATTCAGTGAGAAGTTGAGTTGGGGATACTTTCATTTGGGTTCTGTGGATTGTATTTATGTTCTCACTCACTTCCATGCATGATTAATGGACTGCTTGCTCTCTGGGGCCACAAATGGCCCCTAACAATTCTCCTGCTACTTTATCACATGTAGGTTCAGAGTCACATCATATTGTGACTTGAGGGTTTCCATGCTATGCTTGGCATGAAAGCACATGGTTAGTAAAAGAGGCAAAATTTGCAACACAAAGACTCAGAAGGTGGTCTGTGGAAAATTCTTCATTATCTGTTGGTTTTTACATAAAAAGAGCTTGGCAGATGTTTCTGAAAATTTAAAATGATCGTAAAAATAGTACAAGGTATGAAATTGAAGAAACTTCCAAAGTAGAAATAAAGGTTTTTTGCAGAATTATAATAAAAACTGACATATTTCTATAAAAATGGCATCAAAAAATTGTTAACACATGAAAGTAATAAAAATCTTGCCAAAAAATGTAAAAATAAAGACATCACAGAGATATTTCAGACAGGTAATTGATACAAATTTAGTGGAACCTTTTTTGTGAAGTTTGTTGTATTTGAGCATTTAAAAAATTGTATGTTGTTATTTTTTTCTAATTACACATTAACTTAAAGTGTAATTTATATTTCTGTGTTTATTTATTTAAAAGAAGGCATATTTCATATGATACAGCAATTCTACCTTGGGCTATACATCCAAAGGGCATGATATCAGCATGTTGAAGGGATAACCACACTCTCATGTTCACTGCAGCATTATTCTCAATAACCAAGGTATGGACTGAACCTATCCATCAAAGATGAATAAATAAATGAAATGTGGCAAGAATATATACATGTGTATGCACACACATATACACACGCATGTAAATATACATACACATACATATACAATAGAATACTATTCACCCTTTAAAAAAGAAGGAAATCTTGTCATTCGCAACAATATGAATGAACCTGGAGGACATTATGCTGAGTGAAATAAGCCAGAAAGAGAAAGACAATTACTACATGATCTCAGTTTTACAGGGAATATAAAATGTTGAATTTATAGAAGCAGAGAGTAGAATGGTGGGTGCCAGGCATGGGGTTGGTATTGGTAGTGAGTGCCGGGAGATGGAGAGATGTTAAGATCGGTCAGAAGGGATTAAGTTTTATCTAGACAGAATGGACAGACTCCAAAGGTCTATTGCACAGCATTACTATTATCCTACACAGGTAATAACAAAAATGTTAGGCTTAAAAAGTGCTAAGAGAGTAGATCTTAAATGTTCTCCCCACAAGAAATAAAAGAGCATGTGCGGCAAGGGCTGTATGAATTAGATTAATTTAATGATTTCACATTGTAAGTATACACCTCAAACCATAACACTGCATTGTGAATATAAACAATGAACAGATAATGTTGGTACCAAAAAAGAAAAAGAAAAAGAAGGCAGCCCCCCAAATTCTGTGTAGACCCTATAAAGCCAGTATATTGCCTAAAAGACAAGAGAAAAATCATGAGATATGTATGTTTAATGCAGAGGCAGAAAATTATTACTTCCCTAATAAATTTTGAGGGAACATTGAAGAACAAAAATAATTTTGTTAGTTACGTTGGAAATCGAACTTGATCTATATACTGTTATTCCTACTTGAGTGCTGCTTCTGTCCAAGTTTCTTTGTATAAAGGTTTTGAATCTGTTCACTTAGGCCTGATGGTATGGGCTTCTACCTGGAGCAAGACTTAGGTTTTTTTTGTAACTCAATTAATGAATATATCTTACCCTCACTGAAGTTGCCCAGCATAAGTTATCTCTGTTCTCCTTCCCAGACATAGTCTATGTATTTTTATCAGTGTTAGAATACAAAATAGAGAAATGTGTCATTTAGAACAAAGTCTAGGATACTTCTAAAATCTCCCAGGTGACTTCTTTTTTCTTTTAAGCAATTTCTTTCTAACAAGAAAACAGACTTAAGATGATCAGCAAGTAATTTTGGTCATAAAAAAGAAAATTGTTCTCTGTCTAGTCACTCAAGCAAACATTCATTCACTGTGATACAAGAATTCAGAAAAACACCAGTAGTTTCTCATTTATTAAGAAGAAGGCATTATTTGTAAGCCTCTATAATACCATCTGAAATGGTTTGTTTTTTCAGATATATACTTCTTGCTATGTAGATTTGGAAAGAGAAAATGCTCTTAACACTAGGTTGTTTCACACAATGATGAGCCAGTATTGAGGGCTGGGTCCAGACCTCCACCTAGAAGATGAAAATTGGACCACAGACTACTTCTGAGGTCTTCACTAATTCATACCTATATGTCTTTTTTAATTTTTTTAATTAAATCATATCTATGTACATTAATGCAATCATGGGGCACCATGTGCTGGTTTTATGTACAATTTGAAATATTTTCATCACACTGGTTAACATATCCTTTCTGGCTTTTTCTTACTTATTGTGTTAAAACATTTATAATCTACATTTAGATTATAATGAAGGGATATGTACCCTTGTAAGATGCACCGTAGGTGTGGTCCTATAAAATGCCCAATTTTGACAGCATATACTTATGCAAAAGTCTTATTAATCTGGTCAAAATGAGAAAAAAAAAAGTCAATGTGTTAAATGATTTTAAGATTTTATTTCTTTCCAAGACTAACTTGTAGATTTATTATTATAAATGATACTAGAGTTTACTCGCATTAGTGGTATACTATACAATCTAAATTACGTTAGACACATGCTGTTTTTTTGGTATTGCCTAACGTAAATGTTAAATCTATAAGAGAAGTACTTTTAAAATTTTGGAACCTCTTTTTACAGAATATTTGTGTTTCTGGAATTTGCTTGCAAACTGCATCTAGTGGAGTAAACAGAATAATCTTTGGAGTTAAGCATAAGTAGGTTGGATTCCTGTCTCTGCTATTTATTACCGAGTCAGTTAACCTCTTCAAGTTTTAATTTTAACATCTGGGAATGAGGACAATGGTAACTGCCGTATTCTATTATTGTCATGATTAAATACCATATAAAATATATAAGTGTTATGAGTAGCTGTCATGTAGTAGGCACTAATTACATAATAGCCGTAATTACTCTTCTCACTTTATTATTCCTTTTTTCAATTACTTTTAAAATAAAATTGTATATCCATTTTTAGAAAATGTTTGCATAATTTTTAATACTAGGTGAAAGAATGTGTGCTTCAAAGTACACATTAGAAATTGAATAATCTTATGAAACTAACTTAAAAAGTCTGTGAAGAAATTACCTCACATTTCTTTTTAAAAACACTATTATGTTTGAATGGAATTTGAACAAATAGTCCCCAAGAGGCTTCCTCCAGCTTTTACTTAGTGAAGGCTAGTCCTAAATTGCCTTAAATAGCTATTCTAAGAAAGGTCGTCTCTATGGTTGTAAATACAGGTAAAATTCAAATCTTTATTTGGAAAAAAAGTAAAAGCAACACAATAGTGAACTTCTGGCATTTGACATGCACGTGTTGACTAAGACTGCAGAGGTTACTTCACATTTGGCACAAAGATCAATGAGAGGACACATGGCTCTTTTTTTCCCCTCAGACCACTCCTATTCTGTGACAGGTTGTGGCAGCTAATGGATTTTTAAATATGACCTGGACTTTCCAGGCTAAAGGAAGAAATAGGAGGAGAACAGAGGGCTATATTAAAAATTCAGCATTTTAAATGGACAAATGGAACTTCATTTATTGTAAGAAAGAGCCAAGATTCTGTAATGTGATCCTTAAAGTATTGGCGTCTCTGTATAATTTAGACATTATATAAATAAATGAAACTTCTTTATATATGTAAAGCACAAAGTGCATATATGTAAAGTGCAAAGTCAGTTTAAGTGCAATTGAAGAGATCAACAAATAATCATATTATGGTTTTTGTAAGTAAATAGAATGTTTAAGAGTAATATTTGTAGTCTTTTCCACAAGTTGAGGTTTTTTTTTTGATGAATACATATGTTTTCCATAAGAAGTTCGATTTTAAAAGTGATCAAGTCTTTATTTTTTTACACCTTGCCTTTTAGTTGTAATGGGAAAGGGAGGGGAGGGAGGGGGAAGGCAGGTAGAGGGAGGGGGACAGATGGGATCACACCTGCGGTGAATCTTACAAGGATATATGTGAAACTTAGTAAATGTAGAATGTAAATGTCTTAGCACAATAACTAAAAAAATGCCAGGAAGGCTATGTCAACCAGTGTGATGAAAATGTGTCAAATGGTTTATGAACCTAGTGTATGATACCCCATGATCATATCAATGTACACAGCTGTGATTTAATAATAAAAAAAAAAAACACTGTTAATATCTCCGTTAGTTATTTTGAATTGTCATCTGGATGATTCTCTCTTCCTTTTACAATAGAATTCGGTCCTTTTGTGTAATGGATATAGAGAATATGGATATGAAGATTTTATCTACAGGTCACCTTACTGGTAGGAGAAAATGAGGATCAGGCCACTCTCTTAACTAAACCACTGATGGACTAAATATGTGCATTTTATTTTCTTCACAGTTCATAAATTACTAAGTATTTTTGCACCCACTTGAGTCTAGATTTGCATCCCATGCTCTGAATAAGACGATTACAGAATGTTCATCTGCCAGTGAATAATTACTGCAGAAGGGCTTTGAGAGTTCAGAGAATGCTGAAAATGTGTCTTCAAATTGAAGCTGAATGTTTCCAAATACTTAAAGATATGTGAACTTTCAATTCTCGAATATTAATAAGATAAAAGTTAAATGCCATCTATGAAAAAGGTGAGATAAAATTATAATTTGCTCCAAGTTTGTGAGAAGAATCACATTTCAGAGGAATTTGTTTCAGAGAAAACTCTTTATTATATATTTCTATATATCTATATTATATATATATATAAATCATAGTTTTGAAAGAAAAATACTAGTTAGTAGTTTTTTTTATTATTTTAAAAGCATAGCAAGATTATTACATAATTGGTTTCTTTCTGAATTACAGTTAAGGAATAAAGCTGATCTGCAAAGCACCAAGCACACAATTTTCCCCTACCTCAGTTCAGTGTTTGCAGCCAAAAAGGGATCTAGCCTCTACGGGTCTTAAGAGACCCTAAAAATGGGCTTATCACTCTTAGTACATCCTAAATTGAAATCTATATGAAAGTCAAACTGAAAAGCTAGGTGCGTACAGCCTTTGAGACACAGAGAATTCATGATGATAGAACAAAGAAGAACTCGAGAGACACATCCATTTAAGCAGCGACTTGCTGACCTGCTTTAGCTAAGCAGAGGAAAAGACCTGGCAAAAAGTCTTTCCTGGAGTCAGGAAAAAGGAGCCTACTAGTTAAAACAGGATGGATGGATGGACAAACAGCAGGGAAGACTGCTGGACTGTGTCTTCCTACGTTCCCACTGAGAAGGACAGTCACTGAGTGAAGGCACCTAAGCCATAAGAAATGGTGGAGAGCAATTCTTCCCCATCAGGATAGTGCAATAAAAAGGCCCCTTCCATACATTCATAGCACCCCAGACATACTCTAGTGGAGAGCTAGAACTTGGACGGCTGCCACCTTTCTTTTGAGTGAATGCCCTGAAGTGTGCTTCTAGCTCCTAAAAGTGACTTTTCATTGTATGGTATGTCAGTATTAAACAGTGAAGCGGAAATACCTAGAGAAGAATTTTTGCTAGCTCGTTCAATGAAAGAAGACATTTTTTTCAATAGTATATTTCCTTCCTCCTTATGTCAACACTGAAGTGCCTTGACATAGCTTAAAAAGAAAGAACAAGAACTACCCAAGGGCTGCACTAAAGGCTTCCCTCCTCTCGTCCAAGTGCCAGCACTGCCTAGCCTGAGCTAGGGAAAGGAGAGGAAGAAAGTTTAAATTGAATTTGAAATTGAAAGTTTGAAATAAATAGGACAATTTAGAATGAGATTATTTTTTATTATGTAGAGTGAACATAAAGTTAGCAAACTGAGTCATATTTTCTTTAATGTAATTTCTATTCAATAGAAAGAAGAATTTAGCATAGCATATTTTGGGGAAGTTAATGAAAAAATATTAAAGTTAATTATTGGTTATAATCCAATAAATAAAATCATCCTTAATAAATTGGATGAACTAAGCCAAATTTAAAATCTTAGGGAATATAGTTTGCAGTATTACCCAAATGTATTTTATTGCATAAATGTGATGTCTGGGTTTTTTGTTCATCTTTTCATTTGTTAGAGGAATGCCTCTTAACATCTCTGGAATCAGGATTCTTTGAAGTACATAGCAAAATGTGGTCTATAGCAAATCCTCACAAAAAGGAAATCTTGTTTGACTATGACAAATACTTAAGAATTTAGAAAATTTAATGAATAGAATTTCAGAGTAGAAATACTTGAAGAAGAGTTCAGGATTTTCAATAGAACCAAAGTGAATGTTTTATAAGACACAGAGTTTGGGGGTAAAAAAAAAACCATTGCCCGTTTGTAAAAATAAAGAGTATTTGGGGAAAAGGAAAAGAAAACAAACATTAGTGGTAGATCCAAAGTAACAATGTGACAATAAATACCACTTTAGTAGCCAGGGTATTGTTTTGGCTAAATTAGGGGGAAAAAAAAAATATATATATATATATAAAAAGGAATCCCCAAATACCATGTTCTCCATAAGATAGAATTCAGCTTCTCTGTGTGAAAGACTTGCTATCTGGAGTTCAAAGTGAGTGGAACATCTGGCTCCATGATGTCATCAAGGGTCCTGCTCACCTTTTTTAATGCTCTGCTGATTCCAGAACACACTTACATTTCAGCATGTTGACATTTCAAGTGACTAGGAAGGTAAGAAAAAAGATATGGAAGGCTTCTAGTTTCAGCCATGATATTACCGTGACAAAAAGAGTAGCAAACTAAAGATCAATGGTTTTTCTTGGACCCATCATGGAACTGAAAGCGCAAAGCAAATTGTCCCATCAATATCTGGAGAGACAAGTGAATTCAGAAAATCACAGTCCCAGACCTTCTCACCTAGAGCAGAAGCCAGTGGGGTCACAACTTGGTTAACACACATAAATTATAATTTTGGTGAACTGCTGAAGACTTGAAATCAGCATGAAAGTAATTTCTGAAGAACACAATTTGGGGGAATCTTCTATATTTTCAAGGGTTTTACATCCAGGAAACCAGCCAGGTTCACACAACGAATATCCAAGAAAGAATCCTTTGTGTTGATAGCAGGAGGAGGGGATGAGTCATCATTGTAAAATATTCCCCGACTATTCTCAATTGCAAGCCGGCTTTCTACCTGAAAATAATTTATTCCAGCTGGGACAGGACAATTGCTCTAAATCTTATGCCTTCTAAATTTTATGTCTCATCTAAGAGAGGGAAAAAAAAAGTTATGCCTCTGGGAAGACACATATGATGTTCACGGGCCAAAAACACAGGCCAACAAAAGATGGGTTATCACACAAAAGAGCCCCAGTATAATCATGGTGGATTACAGCTGAAAGTGTTTCAAGCATAGAATACTTCTGAGGAAAAATACTTAGGGAAACCTAAAATCAAAAGGAAAAACATAAATGTTTCTTAAATATTTTGAACTTGAATATTTTGGTACCTATAGACAGAGAAACCATTAAATACAGCCTAACTGCTGGCCAAGTCATATAAATTTTCACACTAAAAGCTTATGCAGTTCAATTTCTATTACTGAAAATATGTCTAGCTTTCACCAAAAAATTGCAAGTCGTTGAGAATCCTGGATCCAGACCAAAATTCTAGGTGTGATCTTCTAGGCTCCGCCCTAAGCAAGTTTTGGCTGAAGGTCTGCGGAGGTGAGGAAGAGAGGAAGGGGAATAAATGCTGCCCTCCCTGTCCCACACCGCCAGTGCACCGCGGTTCTCTGGAGAAAGTCACAGGCAGAGACTCAACACCTCCTCTGGTCACCCACCCTCACAGGCCTATCTGCATTTCTATCCCGGGCACTTTCATTTGAAGCCCTCCTGCCATTGGGAAGCCTTGGCACATTTTTCCACTTAGTGTCAGCACTTTTCCACACCTAGCCTTTCCAAGTCTCTGGCCCCAAATCTTCTTCATCCATACAAGGGGGCCTTTAGTTGAGAGCTCCTTGCAGTGAGAAGAGCCGCCCCCCTTCCTGAGCTGCATATCATCGGACCCTAATCGACCGTCATACCATAGGGAAAACCTAAACACTATCATTCTGTGGGAAGCAATTTGGCTGTTAGTCTAGATGTCCTGATTCACAGTTGGCAAACATGTATGCATTAGGGGCTGAGGAAGCCTACAACGAATACCTATGGTGTTCTTCCTTGTTAACCTGTTGATTGCAAATACAAAGAATAATGTACTTTAATGGGCTTATCAAAAGGTGATAGTGGTTGTGGCAAAAGGATCCAAATTTCTATATTTTGAACAAAATATATCTGAATATTACATATAACATTTTGTTCTTATTTCAGAAAATACGCCACATGGTGGGTTTACTTTCTTTAGGCCAGGAATAGGAGCATGTGTCAAGGAGGGTGCTTCATCCAAATATTTCAACTGACTTGAGCTGCACTGCAAGGAAAGTGGGGGAAAATGTATCATTTCAGGGCATGGAGGTGAAAAGGAAAGGGTCAAAGTGCTGACTGGTATAGCGATGCTTGCTAACATTGAAGCATCCCTGGTAAAATGCAGATTGCTGAAGGCTAAGGTAGAGAGTGAGTGAAAATCCTGGCAGGAGTGGCAGAAAGGATGTTCAAGGCCTTAGAGAGTTTCCAACAGCTTGTCATCAAAGTGAGTCTGGTTCTAGACATGGGCTGTGCATCATGAGGAATGATATCATGAGTCAGAGGACGGCTGTGGATCAAAATCATACTAACAATCAGGAAAAAGAAGAAAAGAAACTCATTATTACATCCGTGACTGTGAAAGCAAAAAATCAATAGGTTCCTAACTTGTGAGGTGCAACAGTGAGGTCAATAGGGAAGAGTTTTAAGAGATAGAAGAAGGTATAGCTCTGTTATTGTGGTTCTTAAACTCATAGGTTGGAGGCCTAAGAAAAACTCTTCATAGCGTTGCAAAATTCACAGAATAAATTCTTGCTTGGAGACCCCATTAGCAACCATCTGGCTGAAAGCAGGAATATGTGAGTAATGCATCTTCTGGTATCTTATTCAACTGCTAAAGTCCTGCTGTGACCGTGGGTTTGTACTTCCTATTTTCTGGATGAACAAAGGTGGCAGCAAACCACGCAGGAACAGTTTTGGAATCTTCCATGAAAAGGAGTTGGTGAGGATAATCTTGGGGTGAAAGGCATTAACCAGCGAGTTTAACATACGTCTGTTTCAGGGCTGCAATTTCTTTGATTTTATACAATAGTGTTCTCTTGCAAAAGTTTTCTTGCAGCATGGAAATGCTACTTTTTCCTACTGCTATAAAAGTATAATGTAGAGAAGAGCAACGTCTGTAAAAGGAAATGGGTTCCACAGACAAATAACAACTACGTAAATCTGGCTTTCATAGCGCTAAAATAATTACTATTTTTAGGAACTGTATAGAATCCACTGAGAATATAAAAACTGATCTGTTTAATTGCTAGTAATAGCCCATCTGCTAATTATTATTTTTTAGTCCTTTTGAATTTTAGTTTAACTTTTTCTAGAGGTGTCTGAGGGTATTGATTCCGATTTACTTTTCTTGAGTCAAAAATAAAGCTAGAACATTGTTTATAAGCCTCAGCAGACATTATTATTATGAGGCTATATATCCTATTGCCATACACCGTAATGCTGTAAGGCAAATTTTGTAGTCTTAACTCATAATCTGAAGGGTAAATGCATTAAAATATACAATATCCTTTTAGCTTCTATCCTTGAACATACTGTTTGATAGAGATTGGGTATTTCACAACTCTTCTCAGTCCAAATTTCGTAATTTGCACTCTCTGAAAGAAGAGATTGAATCTGTCTGAAGTAAGCCTATGTAATGGTCTTTTTAAAAATCTGACTCTAAATCCACTTGTATTCTTAGGATGAGTGCTACATAGCTGCGGGCTTACATGGACATGTGGGATGTTTAATTAACAGCTCAGCTGTACTATCTGATAGATATAGTGACAATAATTCTCTAAGTCCAATGTCTTTCAATTTTCTTTATATAGATCATATATATGTGTCTTTATATGCACATATATGTATTTATATATATATACATGTGTGTACAATAAACTGGCGGTTCATCAAATGTAGACTTCACAATCAAATGCAATAAATTGTTTACGCTAAGTATTATTAATTTTTGGTAATTTGGGTTTTAAAAACTATTTATCTTTTAAATAAGTAACACAGTGGAAATTAACTGAACTGGATAAAATTAATTCTATAAAATGTAAAAGTTGCTTTTTATGCCCTTAAAAAGATATTTGCACTTATAAGTTATGGTATCTTAATGCTCTCATATTAATTTTCGAGCAGCTTTTTTAATAAAAAATAAATGCTTTTTAAAAATTCTATATACAATAACTTCTGAAAAAGCTTGGGCATATATAGTTTCTTAAAAAGTAAAAGAAATGCACTATAATTTAAAGATGCAATCAATGCATATGTAAGCGTACTTGACCTTGTTGCACTCTTTGTTGTTCTCTGTTGTTACTTGCAGTACCTCTTCAAGTACTAGGGAATTTTTTGAGTAATAGAAAAATTTTCTTCAATTACCTCCATATTCTATATTTTCATGGAAAATGTAGGAAATTTTTTTTGTATTAGAATAAAGGAATTTTATATTATAAAATTGCTACATAAAATAATTCCATGTTGTATTTCCATTCTAGAGACAAATCAAATTCTGAAAGAATGGATTGAAGAATATATAATCCTATTAAAAACACTGAATGTCATTACCCCTGTCTCCTGTGCTTCTCTTTATTACTTGTTTGGTTACTTCCCACAGTTCTTTAACAAAGAACAATGAGTGCGGCACCTGTGGCTCAAAGGAATAGGGCGTTGGCCCCATATACCGGAGGTGACCGGTTCAAACCTGGCCCCAGCCAAAAACTGCAAAAAAACAAAACAAAACAGTGACTTACCTTAAATTCAGACAGAATAAATAATACATATTTGAATCCATACCATATTGCCCCCTTTTCTTTCTGGCCTTTCCTCATTGCAGAAAAGTACTTTAGCCTTACAGTAAGAAGACAATGACACGTTACAGAAGAAAGTATTATAAGGGTAGGAGAATGGTATTATTGCAATTAATGGCAAAGAATTGTTGTAGATTATCTAGTCAGAAGGTGATCACCAACACTTCTTGTGACTCCCATCAAGATATGGAAGCATTTTTCCTCTCTTGAATGGTCGCTGGTCCCATAACTTCCTTTGACTAAGAGAAAGGTGCAGCTGTTACAGTGTGTGAATTCCAGACCTCAGACCTTAAGAGACTTGGCAGCTTCTGTTTTCACTTTCTTTCTTGGGGTTAGTCTACAAAGTAAAGAAACGCTGACAAAATTTGGTGAATAAGAGAGAGAAAAAAGACCCAGCCAGGCCACCATCATTCCAGACACCAGGGCAATGGTGAATGAAGACACCCTGACTGTGTTGTCCCAGCTCCTTCTCAAATAAAGGCCTGCAAATAAGTACACACAACTGCTTGTGGTACAGAAAAATATTCTTAGGCAAGTCAGCTAACTCACAAAATTATAATAAATCATTGTTTTAAAACACTATAAAAACTATGGATTAGTGTGTTATATGTGGGAATCCATAACCAAACCATGTTTTCTGTGATATTATAAATCATTTCTGAGTGTATGATTTTTGAACCAAACAAGAAGGGGATTAGTCCTATTAACTGCCAAAAAGGGAGGCATCTGTTTATTTTTACAGGAGAAGTGCTACTTTTATGCCAACAGATCTGAGATCGTGCAAAACAAGATCAAAACACTCCAAGAAGATCTAGAAAAGA
>CAUYPK010038431.1:0-14718 GCA_963574355.1 Loris lydekkerianus
CCACTAATATGTCCCTTCTGGAAGGATGTTTGGAGAATACTTAGAGACCTAAAAATAGACCTGCCATTCGATCCTATAATTCCTTTACTAGGTTTATACCCAGGAGACCAAAAGTCACAATATAACAAAGACATCTGTACCCGAATGTTTATTGCAGCGCAATTCATAATTGCTAAGTCCTGGAAGAAGCCCATGTGCCCATCGACCCATGAATGGACTAGCAAATTGTGGTACATGTATACCATGGAATACTATGAAGCCTTGAAGAAAGATGGAGACTTTACCTCTCTCATGTTTACATGGATGGAGCTGGAATATATTCTTCTTAGCAAAGTATCTCAGGAATGGAAGAAAGTGTATACAATGTACTCAGCCCTACTATGAAGCTAAATTACAGCTTTCACATGAAGGCTATAACCCAACTACAGCACAAGACTATGGGGAAAGGGCCAAGGAAGGGGAAGGGAGGGGGCAGGTTTTGGTGGAGGGAGGGTAATTGGTGGGGCCACATGTATGGTGCATTTTAGAATGGGTACAGGCAATTGCACTAATGTACACAGCGATGATTTAACAATAAAAATATAAAATATTAAAAAAATTAATGAAACAAAAAATTAATTTCTTAAAAAAAATAAATAAAATAGATAAACCTTTGGCCAGACTAACTATAAACAGAAAAATAAAGTCTCTACTAACCGCAATCAGAAAAAATAAAGAGGAAATAACAACAGATACCTGAGAGATACAAGAGATTATCTCTGAATACTACAAGAAACTCTATGTCCAGAAATTTGACAATGTGGAGGAAATCTATCATTACCTAGAATCCTACCTTCTCCCTAGATGGAACCAAGAAGAAATAGATCTCCTGATGAGACCAATTTCAAGCACTGAGATCAAAGGAATAATAAAAAATCTCTCAATAAACAAAAGTCCTGGTCCAGATGGCTTCACACCAGAATCCTTTCAAACTTTCAAAGAAGAGCTTATACTCATATTGCAGAAACTATTACACAACATTGAGAAGGGAGGAATCTTCCCCAGCACATTCTACAAAGCAAACATCACCTTGATAGCAAAACCAGGAGAAGACCCATCTGAAAAGGAGAACTTTGGACCAATTTCGCTAATGAATACAGATGCAAAAGTTCACAATAAAATCCTAGCCAAAAGATTATGACTACACAATAAAAAAGTCATATATTACAGTCAACTAGGTTTCATCCTAGGAATGTAAGTCTGGTTTAACATACACAAGTCCATAAACATAATTAACCATATCAACAGAAGCAAAAACAAAGACCATAGGCTCCTCTCAATAGATGCAGAAAAAGCATTCAATAAAATTCAGCATCCTTTTCTAATTGGAACTCTGATAAAATTACGCATAAGTGACATATTTCTTAAACTGATTGAAGCCATCTATAACAAACCCAAAGCTAATGCAGTGAATGGAGTAAAATTGAAAACTTTTCCTCTTTGAACTGGAACAAGACATTGTTGTCCTCTATCACTACTACTATTCAACATAGTGCTGGAAATTCTAGCCATTACAATCAAGCAAGAGAAGGAAATAAAAGGCATCCAAATGGGGGCAGAGGAGATTAACCTCTCATTCTTTGCTGATGATATAATCTTAAACTTAGAGGACCCCCAAGGACTCAACCCCCAGACCCTTGGAAGTGATCAAAAAATACAGTAACATCTCAGGATATAAAATCAATGTCCACAAAGCAGTAGCCTTTGTGTATGCCAACAACAGACATGTTGAGAAGCTAATCAAGGACATAATTCCCTTCCCAATAGCTTCAAGAAAAGGAAATACCTACGAATATCTCTAACAAAAGATATAAAAGGACCTCTACAAAGAGAATAACAAAACCCTAGGAAAAGAAATAGCAGAAGATCATAACAAATGGAAGAACATACTATGGTCCTCGCTGTAAAGAATCAACATTGTTAAAATGTCTATACTTCCCAAAGCAACATACAGATTCAATGCAATCCCCATTAAAACATCTTCCCTGCACTCACTCCCTGTCCTCTTTTGTCTTTCTCAAGCTTTCTCCTCATTTTCTTCCCTCTCATATAAAATAAACTTAGACTTTTATATTCTTAAAAATATACCAACATCATACTTCCATGATTTGGAAAAAATAATTCTGCATTTTGTATGAAAGCAGAAAAAAACCCATATAGTCAAGGCAATTCTTAGGAATAGAAACAAAGCCATGGGCATGACCCTACCAGACTTTAGGCTATATTACAAGGCCATACTGATCAAAACTTCACGGTATTGGCACAAAAATAGACATAGACATTTGGAACTGAACACAAAACCCTAAGAAGAAACTAACATCTCATAGCCACCTAATCTTTGATAAACCAAACAAGAACATACACTGGGAAAAATAATCCCTATTCAATAAATGGTGCTGGGAGAACTGGATAACCACACGTAAAAGACTGAAAGTGGACCCACACCTTTTACCACTCACTAAAATTGATTCAAAAAGGATAAAAGACTTAAATCCATGGCATGAAACAATAAAAATCCTCGAAGAAAGTATGGGGAAAATACTTGAAGTTATTGGCCTGGGGAAAGATTTTATGAAGAAGACTTCCATGGCAATTGCGACAACAAAAAATAAATAAATGGGACTTAATTAAACTGACAAGCTTAATTAAACAATGCAGCTAAGGAGACAACAAGCAAAGCAAACAGACGACCTTCAGATTGGAAAAAACTCAAATTCATCAACAAAAGAAGAGCCAACAATTCCATAAATCACTGAGCAAGAGACATGAATAGAACCTCGTCTCAGGAAGACAAATGTATGGCTAAGAAATACATGAAAAACTGCTCACTGTCCCTAATTATTAGACAAATCCAAATCAAAGCCACCCTGAGGTATCAACCCTAGTGAGATTAGCCCACATCACAAAGTCTCAAATCTACAGATACTGATGCAATTGTGGAGAGAAGTGAACACTTACACTCTTGGTAGGACTGAAAACTCACACAGCCTCTTTGGAGAATCCTCAAAGAACTCAAGTTAGCTCTCCCATTTGACCCCACAATCCCACTACTAGGCATCTACCCAGAAGAAGAAAAAAAAACATTTTACCATAAGGACATTTGCACTAGATTGTTTATTGCAGCTCAATTTACAATTCTCAGGATTTGGAAGCAACCTAAAGGCTCATAAACTCAGAAATAGATTAAAAAATTGTGGTACATGCGCACCATAGAATACTATTCAGCCATAAAAAAATGGTGACTTCACATCTTTTGTAATATCCTGGATGGAGTTGAAACACATTCTTCTTATTAAAGTATCACAAGAATGGAAAAGCAATTACCTAATGTATTCAATACTAAGATGAAGCCAGTAGATGATCCAAAGCATGCCCCAATAGGAGAAAAACTCATTTCAATTCAAGTTAGGGGAGGAATAATGAGGGAGGAGGCGGGATTTGTGGTGCTCCCACTGAATTGGCATGGAGTGGCGAGGCCCGGCATGCCTTTTGTGTGTGGGACACGACAAGAAGATTAACTGTATGTATCTAAATCAAATATTTTGATCTGGTTGCTTGCATCCCCACATTAACCTGAGATAAATTTACTTTAAAAATAAAAAAAAAATTAAGAAAAGATTTCTGAGCCTATTTCAAACTTTTTGAGAGAGAAAACTGACTGGAAGTTTTCAAATTTCTTAAACTGCATGATGCTCCCTTTATACTAGCAACTTCAGTTAAGTAATGTCCTTAAGAACCTTGCCTTTCATCTCTCACTTCATTTCTGCAACTAATGATCACACCTGTGAAGATGAAGTGGTTTAACAAGTAGGACTGGGTAGTCCTAGCCAAAGAGGCAGCTCTATTTCTCTCATCTCTATTTGAATTCGAGCAGTCTTCAATGACTTAACCTAGCAAGACTTACCCAGCAGGAAGATTCTTGTTTTGTTTGTTGATTTGTTGTCACTCCACAACCTTCTATGAGGTCAACAACAATAGTAGAGGCTGGCCAGCTGAGTAGATTTTCTGAGATTTTACTCTTAATGCTCCCATTTCCAATCCTATGATATCTTATCACTTATCCTGAGGATTGGGGCAGGGAGTCAACATTACCTTTTCCTCACAAATAAGTTTCAAACTTGTTCCTAAACTCAAAAGGAGTGTTTAACATAAAAATGTATCTTTGATGGTATCTTCAAACATACTATATAGGGCTCCCCAAAGGCAAGATTTTTTTTTTTTTTTCTGTTTAGCTCATTTGAGGTAGATACTCTACCAAGAATGTATTAGAGACTAAACAGAAAGGAG
The DNA here is from genome assembly GCA_963574355.1 of Loris lydekkerianus. Taxonomy (NCBI): domain Eukaryota; kingdom Metazoa; phylum Chordata; class Mammalia; order Primates; family Lorisidae; genus Loris; species Loris lydekkerianus. The sequence continues at coordinate 4,327 of CAUYPK010038431.1, forward strand.
GAAAATTGCATTTCCTTCTTTGTTTCTCATCCTTACTAAATAATAGGCCAAGTGGAGTGGAGTCTGAAGGAAAATAGATTTCGTTTTCCCACTCTTATCAAATGTGTAGGTATGTCTCCAATCCTCCCACATCAAAGATTAACAGCTGAAAAAAATGAAAAATACAACAAAGGTAGTTTGAAACTGCTGGTAGAGGAGGTTGAATGATTTAACAAAAAGAGACATTGACAAACTTTTTTTTTATAACACTATATTTATAAAGTTGAAGGCACATCCTTGGCAGAAATATGATCAATTACATGCCCATGGAAAAACAAACTACTGAATATCTTGACTACAGTATATGGATATTGCACAACATCATCCACTACTGTTTTGGGGTACCAAACAATGTTTAACAATGTTTACTATACATTTATTTAACTAAAAATGCAAGGTTGAGACACATTGTTTTGGCTACAAAAGGCATTTATTATCAGTGCTATTAAAGAAGCTCTTTTAATTGAAGAACAAAAATCCATGCTTTCTGCTCTCTCTGGTTACTTATACTAGATCAAGGGACTGCAGAAAGTTAATGTACAAATAAGTAATAATTTGGTATGAATTTATATTTTTTTAGATTTGGTAAAATAACACTTTAAAATATAGAAAAGATAAAAAAATTAAAACCCCAAAGGGAATGATTCTAGGAATGTCTTTATTCTTTTTAAAATAACCAATAACCAGATGCCTCACCCAAATAACATAAAAGAGTAAAATAAATATTAAGAAAATCACTTTAAAGCAAGGTCCACAAGTAATGGAAAATATTCTCTAACATACATTTTTTATTTTAAGCTGTATACAGAAAAAAATATGCACATTTAAAATTTTGGAAACATCTTAGCTACAGTGATAAGCATTCTGTATGTCTAATCAAGAATGATTTTTTTTAAAATTTAAATCACAATATAAAATTATTCAAAAGGCATCAAATTTAACATTTTAAAATTTGATACTAAACTAGGAAAAAATAACATTCCTATTTCCACAACTGACAACAATACTTGTTTAGGCTATACCAATAAATATATTCTCATTGTGTTTTAATCTTTGAAATTCAACAGCCATCTTTGGATATTTAAGTTAAAGATGCCCCATAGGTGAGTCTGAACCAGTACTGGATATCAAAGTGTCCTTGTTATCTTTAGACTAAGGGCATGGTTGCTGAGTGAATACAGAAGAGTGATAAAGGAAATACAAAAAAAAAGAACTTCAAATATTCAAATATCAAATTCAAATATAAATCCATTTTCTTTCTCTATACTAATATGTGTAAATGTATATATACATACATGTGTATATGCACATTATGTGAATAAACATATCATAAACACACATTTATAAAAATTTGTTCTCACTAGTAATAGTCACTTAAAGCTAATTATGAAATGAAAGCAAGTTTGTGACCCCTCCATAAATCATCTCTCTGTCCCTCTGAAGCTAATAGAAATTCAAGATTGCAAGAGACTTGTGGTGAATTCAAATGTGGGTACATATTCTTAGAGCAGGACTCTTTCTAAACAGCATGTTTTCTGTTCTTGTAACAGCTGAAATTATGTCCTGGATTACTCCCAGACTATAAGCTGCTACTCCCACTGGCCTCCTGCATGTGGGGCCAAGAGCATGATTTAAACACACTCATAATAATAAAAGTAGTAACTGGTACGAGTAGTAACTCAAACACACTCATAATATAAAGGTAGTAACTGAGAGAGAAAGAGGTGGAGGGGAGAGAAGGAGGAAAAGTGTTTCTTTAATTCAATTTGGCTCTAGAGTCAGAAAAATGTATTAAATATGTCATACCATCTGTTTCGGAAGAAATAAGTTATGTAATGACAGGCTAATAGAATTAAAATAAGAAATAAGTATTAAAACACAAACTGGAAGCATCGAAGATAGCATAGGGCATAGGCATTGATCTAAAAAGGGGCCTAGATATACAAATCATATTTCATTAAAATGGGTTTGCCTATCTATATTAATAGCACCTTCATCAAAGATTCAATTCTCCCTTTATTATATTAGAGATATAAATTAGATCTTTTCCAAATCTGGAAAGACAGCATGGAATAATGCTGTAAACTCTGTGTGTGTGTGTGTGTGTGTGTGTGTGTGTGTGTGTGTTTATGTGTGTATAAATATATGAAAGGATAAAAGAGAAAGGTGGTAGTAGAGGAGGAACTCCATTCTCCATCTCCATCTGATTTTAGACACTCTTTTATGAAAATGATTTTTTATATTTACTACTGACTTCAAAGAGCATTTACTAAGTATAAAAGAACTAACAATTACTGAGTACAAATCCTTTGCACCAGGTATCACCCTAGCAGCTTTGCTTTTGTAATGATAACAAAATGTCAGTAATTTATTTATGAGTCCTCTTCATTTATATATTCTTGCATGAAATCAATGTTGCAATGAACAAGGAAATTAAGTCATACCAGTACCAGATCTCTCATCAGTATATTACCTCCCAGGCACTCAAAGGAAATTTTTAAACCTCTATGGGAATAGGAACAAGTTCCTGAATTTTCTAAACACACTAACTAGGCAAATGCAAATGTTTTAAATTAGAGAAAAGTATATATTTGGGTAAAAAACATCATAACCTAAAAAAATTCTAATAATTCTAATTTCATTCTTTTTTTTTTTTTTTTTTTTGCAGTTTCTGGCTGGGGCTGGGTTTGAACCTGCCACCTCTGGCATATGGAGCGGGCGCCCTACCCTTTGAGCCACAGGCGCTGCCCAGAAATTCTAATTTCAGTATTACAATTTACTATATTTTTTGGTATAAGCAGATTTGTGTAATAGCATTATTTTAAAGTCATTTTGAGACTTTAAAATTCAAAGATAATTAAAATCTATTAAATTACATATACTAGCAAAGTGATTATACTCAATCAAAAATTCAGTTAATCCAGGTAATTCTATAAAACCCATATATGCTAGAGATCATAGTGTTAATCTTTGAAAATGTTTGAGCAGAGAAGCTCAAATTTTAAGTTTCTTGACAGAGACCAATAAACAACACTGTGAACAACTTAGAGCTGAACTCATCAGGAATGAACTGAAAGCTAGCACAGAGCTGGGGAAGTTGAAGGAATAATTTTATATATTTTTTACAACAATGGAAACATGAGAGGCAGGGCACACTACAGGGTCTTCAGGTCTTCTGAGCTACAAAATTTAAAAAGGAGCAAGATATGGAAAAGGTTATCAGTTATTTTTATCAATGAAATACCAACTAAACTTAGCTCACTCACAAGAAAATAACAGAAGAAAACATACTGGAACATCTAAGAAAGTAATGCAAGGACAAGGATACGGGTAGAGTTAAGTGGGGGGAGAGCCTACAATAAATAAGGCACATATATTTTTAACAGTATTAACTGTTTACCTTCTAACATCATTGACCCAATGGGGGAGGGATGCAGGCTCAAAAATATCTTCAAGGTCATGCTCTCAAATCTTTAAATTTTTTAATTATCTTCTTCTTGGGCTTTTATGGGGTCTCCTTATTTGTTGCTACTGAAAACAAAAATACTGGAAATTCGGTTTAAATAAAGCTAAGTTCAATACCTTAAAAAATATATTTTTGCCACCAGACAAATGCAACTCAAATAGAATCCCTAATATGTAGTATAAGAGCATGAGACCAAAATAAAATCTTTCCACAATATTTTGAAAAGCAAACATGACATCATGAATGCTTGGTCAATGCATGACAAATTAAAGTAGTAGCATTCTCTGTGGCCTTTTACAAGGCAGTGTCATCATCTTCCCTGAAGTCTCCCACCAGAAGTGAGTGCTTGTCAGGTTCACTGGTAACAACGCTGTTTAGAGAACGTTTATCAGATAGTAGTGAGTTTATGGAGGCTCTGCTGTAATTAACAATCCGATCCAGCACACCCAGTTTAGGAGAATTTCTTGAAGTGTCATCTATTCCAACATGAACGCTGATTTCTGAAGGACTCTTCTGTCCTATACGGTTCCGGGCATGAAGTTCATAATTCTCATAAGTTGGTTTCCTATAACTGAACATATGTAAAAGTATACTAGTCTGAAATAACCAAATGTGAACTAGACGCTTGTTACATGTGCAAGTGAAAGAAGATTTGCCCAGCATTAAAGGTACAAAGGTGGTCACTGCTAAATAAGTAGTTGGAAATGAAATGTGTGGGGTCACATGGTAAGAAATCCTAGTTTTCAGAGCAGCATACTAGGTTTTACCCCCACTCAGTGCTTATGGTTGCTATGCATAAACTTCATGAAGTAACAGTTACACAGCTAATTATTGTAATCTAATAATAATTCTTATTATTAAGAATAATTTAGGCTTACCATTGATAAATACAATACTAAAACCTACCAAGACTTACTATGTCTGATGAAAGGAATATGAAATATAAATATGAACAAGCCACCATACTTACAGTTTAAGGAAGAGAGAAGAAAGTACTACAGAAACAGATGAAGCAGCCATTGCTGCAGATCCCATCCAGGGCTGCAAAACCAAACCAATGGGCATAAAAACTCCTAGGAAACAAATTGGATTACTTAGACAGTACTAAACAGATTACCAATGTGTTTCACACACACACACACACACACACACACACACACACACGGACATAAAATTAATGTGCAATTTAAAATAGAATTGTACATTAACTTTATGTCCACCCTGTATATTATGTGTGTGTGTGTGTGTGTGTGTGTGTGTGTGTGTATTTATTTATTTATTTATTTACTTAGCTTATCCTCTTGGTGGGTGGAGATTTATGTTACCAATATTTCATTATCAGAGTGTTGCTGTGAACAATTTTGTACATGTCTCTCCACATGGGTGTCTGAAAAAAAAATTTTTTTTTTGAGACAGGGTCTATGTCACCCTTGGTAGAGTGCTGTGGTGTCACAGCTCACAGCAACCTCAAACTCTCAGACTTAAGAGATTCTCTTGCCTCAGCCTCCCAAGTAGCTGGGACTACAGGTGCCCATCACAATGCCCAGCTATTTTTTTGTTGCAGTTGTCATTGTTATTGAGCTGGCCTGGGCTGGGTTCGAACCTGCCACCCTCGGTGTATGTGGCTGGTGCTATAACCACTGTGTTATGGGTGCCGAGCCAAAAATTGCTCTCTAGTATATACTTTAGGAGTGAAATTTCCTGGTCATAACATGGGCACATCTTCAACTTTAGGGGGATGGTCCTCAGTTATTCTCTAAAGTGGCTGTACAGTTAACAATCCCACCAATAGTATATAGGAGTTCTTCTACAAAGTCACACACTTTTGGTTTGGACAGACATCTTAATATTCACTTATATGATGGGATGATACAGAATTATTAACTTTTAAATTTTATGTGTCTGTCTTACTTCCCTACTTGTTCTACAATAATCATGCATAATTCTTTAAAAATCACTTACTCCATGAATTAAGCTTACTAAACTTAGATAGTTCTTTTGCTCTTTGTCCTCTTTTGTGTGTCCTTGTTGATCAACAACCTTGTAATAAGTGTTCTCATGTCATTTGTTGTTTTTTTGTTTGTTTGTTTTAGAGACAGAGTCTCATTTTGTTGCCCTCGGTAGAGAACCATGGCATCACAGCTCACAGCAACCTCCAGCTCTTGGGCTTAGGTGATTCTCTTGCCTCAGCCTCCTGAGTAACTGGGACTACAGGTGCCCGCCACAACGCCCGGCTATTTTTTATTGCAGTTTGGCTGGGGCTGGATTTGAACCCACCACTCTCAGTATATGGGGCTGGCGGCCTACTCACGGAGCCACAGGCGCCACCCCATGTCATTTGATGTTTTTTGTTTTTCTAAAATGAGAGCAAACAAGAAGAAAGTACCAACTATTTCTCTAATATCAATATTCCTACTAAGTACCTGAGTTTAGGAGATTCTCATATGCTTATTAAACAATTCTAAATTGTTTTTACTTGGTCACATTCATTCATTCTCTCTGTCATCTGATCTCTCAACGAAAAAAAAAATACCTGTTGAACATCATAGAATATTAAGAGCAGAAAATTCTCTGTACGTTAAAATCACAAATATGTAACAAGACAAAAATTAATGTAGAGTAAAAAAGACTGGAAGGAAATAGAGTAGAACTTCTCTAAGTTGACCATCCATGGAAATGTAACAAACTGGTCAACATATGGAGGTGGCCAACATAAGAACTAGGCCTATTGTATTGATAGGTACATGTACTTTACTTTCTTATATAGCTTTTCATATGAATATCATATAAAATCATAATCAAAACATAGTAAAATCATATATACAGTATCACATAAAATCAATACATTTATTGTTTTCTCATGGTTTAATAATTTTTTCTGAAAAAAGTCAACCTTGTTGTTTTTTATTCTTATTATGCATGTAAATGGAAAAAGAACTCTAAACATTGACTACACCACTCAGTATACCTGAGCATTTTCCCACAGCAAATGACTTCACTGCATTATCAGATGCCTGACATCCTCTTCTTTTGGAGTCTCTGATAGTTCTATCCCATCCACACTCACTTCTCCTGCTTCATAGCTGCTTCATGCACTTTTATGCTAGTCTGTACTTTGGTCAATATTATATGGGAAATTGCTTTTTGGTCAGTTCATTACAGGTTGCCACTTAATCATCCATTACAAGGAAGCCTTCAAAATTGACTCCTTAGAATTCTGCCACGGAAGATGAATTATCTGATGGGGCCAAAACACCATGTTCTTGGAGCATGACACATCTAGATTTCTTGAAACACTTCTGTATCATTTCTGGCTGAACTTTATTCCAAAGCAGAACTGATCCAGAGGACAGCATCCAGAGTATTAATATCCAGATGTAATAGATGAAGTTGCTTCTACAATTGGATGACAGGTGTTTTAGTAATCACCACCCTACACGAACTGGGTTTGGTAGCACATTTTAAATGTTTTTATGATGACTTGATCAAGGGATTGAATTTCTGAGGTTGTGTTTGGAGGCAAAAATTTCAGTGTCACATTTCTGAGATGATTGACTTGTAGGTGGCCAGGAAAGTTGTCTATTGTCAGTAGAACAGACCATTTCTTCTTCTTCATTTCTTGGTCAATATACCTAATCTTCTTCTCAAATAGGGTACCAGTCATCCATATGCATTTGTTTGATCTCCAAGTGATGGGGAGGTCCTCAGGTGTCAGGTTCTTGAATGTGCATTGCTTTTTGAACTTACCAATCACCAAGGGTTTTAGTTTCTCTCCAGTTGAGCAGGCACAAAGAAGACCTATAAAATGTTCTTTGGAAATGTTTCTGCTCTTACATTTGTCACCTTCATGATGAGGCTTCTCTCAGGCATCACCTTGAAAAAGAGTCCACACTCATAGGTGTTAAAATTGTTGTCATGTTTGAAGCCTCTGGCAAAGTCTGGGAACTTTTTGATGAACTCTTCTGCAACTTCTACTGGAACCTCATTGAATTCACCACAGAAGACTTTCTGGGATATCTCATATTGCAGTTTAATTTTCTTGAGCTAACCACTTGATGACTGGAAATCTGTCACCTCAAATTCCTATGAGAATGTTTTAGCAACTTCTTGGATAATCAACCTGGAGATTAAAGCATTAACTGCCCTCATTTATTTGAACTAGTTTAACGTGGCTTCATTGGCTTCATCAAGGGAAGTTTTCCTCCCTTTCCACTGTAGGTCTCTGCTTTCCTTACCATCCATCTTCAAATACTCACGTGTATGTTTTTGGATGTTGCTAACTGTGGTCCTCCTAACACCAAAATGTTCTACTGTTTTTTCTTTGGCTGCTGCTTTCTAGAAAATGTAAAAGATCAACCTTTTCCTTCCATGTCAGCTCTTTGAGTTCTTTCCTCTGGACCATGGCGTCTCAATTAACTGTAATTTTTTTCAGTAATTGTAGGACATACCTACATTTCAGACCAGGAAGATCTTCAAAATATCTTCCACAACACATGATAAATAATAGGATTCTCATCATACAACAATAATAAAACATGAAACAAGAACTTACACTAATGAAAAAACAATATAACTAAGGAGGAAAGCCACACTTTCTACCTATAGGTGAAGAATGGACTCAACTTGTTAAATTGATATTGTGTGTCATAGTCTAAGTGGTCAAGATACAACTTACAGAGTTGGTCAATATATAGAGGTCAGTCTTCCATTGAGTATATGTGGTACATGTCTGGTCTATGAAAATTAGGTCAATATAAGGAGGTGGTCAATGTAGAGAGGTGGTCAACTATAGAGGTCTATTTTATAAAGTTGGAGAGAAAAACAAAAGAAACCTGTCAGAATGCTTACACATTCTAAGGCTGTAGTGAACACTGCTGAAAATTAAAATGATTGATTTTACTATTGGCTCTTAACACATTTGCAGGCTACAAACAAAAACTAAGCTCAAAACTAATAATAAGATGACAAATTTCCATTATGATAGGTCTGGAATGACTTCAGTAGAAAAAGAAATACTAGTTAAGAATCACATACCAGCAGCTATGGGAATTCCAACCAGATTATAAATTAGAGCAAAGACAAAATTTATCCGAATCCTCTTGACTGTTTTCCTTGATAAGTCAATACTTGCTACTACATCCAGAAGATCATTCTGAGAATATAAGTATTTGTGGTATCAGTTAGAGACTCTAATTTAACTAGTTAGTTTTGCATTTCACATAATATATATTGAAGTTTATATTACCTTTGAGTAATATGTGAATTAACTACAAATTTCAGATATTGATAAAACTTTGAGTTGGACTTAAAAGATATTTTTCAGAAATTTTTCTCATGGTCTTGAAAATATTTTAGGGGTATATGCTAGTGCAGAGATCAAATCTCATTAAAATAACTAGAACAAATATTTGTTGAAGATCATTTTATTCTAAATACATTCTTAAATATTGTTCTTTATTTTAGAAACCTATAATTTTCATTTCTTTAGCTGGATTAATAAAGTTAAGAAATAATTAGTTAGACTTCCCACACTCCCACCCCAAATTTTTAGTCTTAATGGCTAGGAACATGAGAATTAGAGCAGTATCACTGTGCCTAATACACTTTAAGACACTCTCATTGACCATGTGGGGTACTCTTACACTCCTTAAAGGTCAGGCCACAGGACTTACCCTTATCAAAACTACATCAGCTGCTTCAATGGCTACATCTGTGCCTGTGCCAATGGCAATCCCCACATTAGCCATTGCCAGGGCTGGGGAGTCATTGATTCCATCTCCCACCATTGCTACACGTTTTCCCTCCTCTTGAAGCTGCTTCACCTTGGCAACCTTGTGGGAAGGTAGAACTTCAGCAAATACTTTAGCAATGCCAACCTATGTAAGGAAAATAAACTAAAATCATTTCAAGAAATAATACTGAGCACCTGAAATGTAACTCTGCAGTAAATAGCCATCAGTTTTCACCCACCAGATGTGCACATCTGGATATAGAGAAATGAACTATCCTATACCCTGTTGGTTGGTGTGTAAATTGGTACTTTTGGGAGGGTGTTTGACAGCCTATCAAAATGTGTATTCTACTTCTAGCTATATTTTGGACAGACTTGTATATGTACAAAAAAATGCATGTCCAAGGATGTTCATTATTGCCCTTTTTGCAACTACAACATTTTCAAAACCACCTAAATGGTTTTCATTACAGAAATGTTTAATAAATTATGGTACATCTATACCATGGAATTTCATATAGCAGTGTAGAAAGAATGAAATAACTTCACATGTTCAGAAATGGAAAAATATATGAAGTATACTGTTTTGTTTAAAAAAAAAAAAAAAAGACTAAACTCTCCCCACTCCCAGAACCCTCTGTAGTACCCAGAAAATCTAGGGCCATTGGGAAAGCAGGGAACAGACTATTAACTCCAGGCTCCAGCTCTACCACCTGGGGGTTTTCTCATAGTTTCTTCAGAATCACCAACACCAACTTCATTATCGGATTTCAACGCCCAACTTGCCAGCTTGCAGACTCATCAAAACCCTAGGCCAGAGGCATGGTAACTTAAAGAGCAAGAGGAAATGAAACGAAAATTAGGGCAAAGAAACAGATAAAAGAAAACATTCATGAGGAAGAATCAGCAGAAAAATCCTAGCAACATGAAAAACCAGTCCAGAGCAACCCACCCAAGGGACCGTGAGGTAGCTACTGCAGAGGATTCCACCTATAAAGAAATGTTAAAAATGACAGAAAGGGAATTTAGAATACACATGATAAAAACAATGAAGGAAATGATGGAAACAATGAAGGAAACAGCTGATAAAGTGAAAATAACCAAAAGGAAACAGAATCAAATAAGAGATGAATCAACATGAAGAATATAGAAAGGA